>KN491395.1:41119-74327 GCA_000787155.1 Scartelaos histophorus | reverse complement strand
CCTCCCCCTCTCCCCCTCTGTCCCCTGCGCCAATCAGCTGCACCTCCGTACCTAAAGGGATTGCTGTCACGCTGAAAAGGCCGGGCCCGTTATGCCTGACAACTTGTGTGTTTGTATACGCCACTGCAAACGTGTCCCCGCTGATACCGCTTTGTCACTTAATACTGACCCCCACCAGAGTGCCATTAAGAGTCAGGCATTCCACCGCCGCACCGAAACAAGGCATTTTCTGCAAAACTCAGCCCCATAGGACATTTTGAATACTCGTCCCTCCTGTCATCTGCGTGCTATTGTTCACAACGCAAACCTATTTTCTGCTTTATTTATGTCCCACAGCAAGATGCTACTGGGGACCCACAGGGAGGAGTGACACTAGTCCTTCAGTGTGTTTGCATAAAGGTTTAACACTTTATTTTTACTGTCATTGGGTTGACACTTGAGTATTGTTTGTGAGGTTTTATTTTTATTGCATTGTAAAAACACTGACAGCTTGTACTATTTGTGTTTTAACTGGAGCCTGTGTTTGCTAGATATATGTAATTTTACAGTTTATACTTCTAGAATCCATATGATGCTAATCAAATGCTAAAAATCAAATGCTAATCAATACAAACTTGTTAATGAGTACCAGAACTAACAAAACAAACCATCATAATTAGATATTGCTATTAGTGTTAGTATTATTTTGCGTTAGAAGACCATTTTGAACGTTCATTGTATATACTTCTTAATGAAACCTTAAAAATGTATGGAACAAAATAAATTAGATTACATCCTATTATTAAGAAAAGCTCTGCTCATTGCTCAATTAAGTTCAACTGTATGTCTAACTATGTGACCCCAAAACGCATAATTTCCTATTACGTTTGAAATAATGAACATGGAATGAGAACACTAATAAATCATGTGAGCTGCTTCCCAATGCAGAGTGTAACATATGAGCCATATGGTGCCATATTGTTCTGTGCCACAGAGGCCGCTGCCCTGTCTCTATGGCACACTCTTTACCCTCTTACCTGTCCCTCCGCCATCTTTGAGGGCCTTGGTGTCAGCAGTCACTGTCAACAATGAGCTGCTTCAAAGGCAAGTACTTTTACTCAAGGAAATGACTTTGTTGAAGGCTGCTCTCAGAGGCACACTTTAGTAGAAGGAGGATAAACTTTTTCACCTTATTCGCAAAGTGAATAGCAGACTTCCTTTGCGATCTGTTCTCCAAGGAGTTCTTAGTTCAGATTCACGTGAATAGATTTAAATGTGAACTATGTCCCTTTTTATTACGGTAGGTCTACCATCTGCTTATGTGCATGCAGATGCTGTTGCTGGAATGTTCCACAGTATAGCATGACATGATACATTATTCCCTCTATGAGAGTGATTTTATTTTCTCCTACTTCGTACATTGTTGCTTTCAATGGACAAAAATGTTTGTCAATCAACCACTTGAAACTGAAGAGGCTTAGCATGTCCTTGAAACTCAATAATTGTTGCCAAGATACTCGTATGATAAAGATTTCCAATTGCACCTTTTTCTTTGACTGTGTCAAGTCTGATACTTAGCGAACCAGTTAGTGACGCTGCCTTGTCGCCTTGTGCAACATTCGCCGAAGGTCAGAAAGATTAATTGAATGTATTCCACATCCCCTTCTGAGCGCTTGCAACAGAGAGGCCTTGTTTCTGCTGGAGATATGTTGAGGATTAAAAGTGTTCAAACTGTTGCTTTCAAGGACATGCCATCGCTAACACTGAAAACACCTTGGGGGATATTTTTTCCCCTTAATATTGAACATCTTTTACTGTACATAGCATCCAGTTTCCTCCCCATTTTAATTAATTGTGAAGACTGTGATACGCGCATACTTATCAGGATGCAGTTCTAAATGGGTAGAGTGGAGCGGGGAAGCCATATGGTGTTGTCTGACATGAAGAAATTAGGCCACCAATGCTGTCTGTTCATTGTCATCAACCTGGCCACCTGCTTTGGGTAGTGGAGATCGCTCCCTCCCGCACATCCAAACTTTTTGTTATGTCTTTATTGTTCACACACACTATTCAAATGCCAAGGGTTCACTGCAGATTGAGTTGAAAGAGCCAGTGGAGGTGCTTTGGCTACTTTCCAGGCTCTACTGTTTGAAAGATTTCAGAAGAAGTTAAAAAGATAAGTTTGAGATACAGATGGTTTAGACTGGCCATGTCCTCACCGGTTGTGTCCTTGACGTAGCGTCCGTAGATACCAATGCCAAAAGCCCACGCGGCGTTTTAAACCAACATCCAATAAATGTTTTTTACAGCTCTCTGCGGTCACATAAGTTATTATTAGACTGTTTTATCAAGCCACCTTGTTGTTACTAAGCAATGCTTTCATTTGAAACCAATGGAGAGAACGTAGCTAGAGGAGGATACTTAGGTCACATTACAACTCAGAATAGACATGTTCAAAACAGTACAGCACCTCCAGGGACACACGCAGCCATCCCGAGGCACTTAATTTTTTCTGTGTCCATATTAATTTTTCATTGGTGCACATCTTGACTTGAGCACGGTTTCCCCAGTTTCACTGATCTACAGTGAAGCAAACTGTCATATCCATTTGGCAACCACTCACAGGCTACACCCAACTGCTGTTTGTGGGTCCACAGCCACGATATGGAGTTATTTAGACTGCACTCTGTCATGTCGGCTTACACCGCGTCCTTCACTTTCGGAGAGTAGGAAACCAGCCAAAGATAACATAGCTCTGGGCTGCTTTTGTTTGAAATCTCTTCCAATTTGTTCTTTTACTTCTTTTTAATAGTCAGTGAATACTTTGAGTTGAACTAATATGTGTCCTGAGGTTATAAAGTATACTTCTGGGAGATCTACAAGCCTTGACCTTAAAATTCAACATACCAGTGCTCAAACCCGACCCCTGAATGAAGTAAATGCTCTGTGAAAACAGGCATATCTCATGAAGAATACACTTATACAAACATATTTTATTGGTCTCTTTACTGCAGTACTACAGGGTTAGCTCTTTCCAAGGTCACGGGTTCGATTCCCAGACTTTGTGGGACCTCTGAGTAAAGTTTGATGAGTCAGTATCTGGCTGTAATCTGGGTGGTCCAGTTTCCCTCATCAATCTATACAAACATGATGGACTATTGTTCTAGCTATAGGTAATCCTGACCATAAACATAGGCAAAGATGTGTTTAACTGGTTTTCTAAGCATCACTGATGTGTGTGTTGAGATTGTTCCCTATGGAGAACTATATTCTTTGTGTTCAAGGGGCCGTTCCCCCAATGCAAATGCAAGAATGTGTTTGAAATGTTCTAATCCCACCAAAAACAAAGTACCGTATTTTTCGGACTATAAAGCACATCTAAAATCATTACATTTTCTCAAAAATCAACAGTGCGCCTTATAATCCAGTGGCCTTATGTATGACCTTTGTCATACATACAATATATTTTAATATTGGACTCAGATACACAGAAATCCTTGATGCACTTGCATCCCAACATGGCTTTATTATAAGTCTGAGACACCTCAAGAGAGTCCTGAGAGAGAATGGGCTTCGCCGTTGTAGTTTTTCTGACTTAGGAACAACTATAGATTTCATCATCAGCCAACTTAATACCCCAGGTCGCCTCCACGGTACCGCTGGATGCAGTGAAGTGCCTGGAACACATCCGTGACGGATGTGCTCCTTCCTTCTGCATGATTCACGCAAGTTTGTATTGCGCATGTCATTCCCAGTTCCACACCATGGAAAGTGAGGGAATGTGTTCTGTGAACGTGAACGTTAATGTGAACGTGCTTCCACGCTTTGGATATAAAATGCGTTTTAAGACGCCTTAACGCAAAGCGTGCGCACTAAAACTCGTTATAACTCGTTGGCTTATTGCTCCTTATAATCCGATGCGCCTTATGTGTGGACAATGACACAATTGACGTATTATTTGATACTGCGCCTTATAATCCGGTGCGCTTTATAGCCCGAAAAATACGGTAATATGTTGGCACCCTATACATTGATAAACTATCCACTTCAGGTTAAACCCTTGTAATCTATTCTTTTCTAATACCCAAAAGGTATCTGTAGCACTTACATTAGGGTGACAGCTTTAAATTGTATGTAGTGTTCATGGGTGTTCATGGGGGCGCTTCCACCTCCAACTGACTTTTCATTGGAAAATGTCTCCCCTCTCTCTGTAACTGCTGCACTAAGCCTCTTTAAATGTTCATAATAACCCACTCTGCATGATCCTGGTGTTTTTGTTGTGCTGTTTTTTATGTAAATAAATTCATATTCCTAATATGGACCTGACTCCAAATTCGCTCCTATAGCCTCCGGTATTGTGAGCTTCATTTGACTGAAGCTGAATGCTCTGGGTGACGTCGCACTCCCTTCGTCCACTTCTTTATACAGTCTGAGTGGGACTTTCTCTAAACAAGTGGAACAAGGGAGAGGTCTAGGGGAGGATAGCTGTAGGACACCAAAACAGTGGTTTGGTGGATGGCTCATGGGTCTTTGCTCTTTGTCAGTTTCATGGCCTGAAGCAGAAGGGGTTAAATAGATCCCCTTTGTTGACTCAGCCCCCGTCACCTGTCAACAGGTCATGGAGCCCTTTGCTTGAACCTTGAATGCACAGGATTCCGGCCTCATTCTGCTTTAGCCGTGTTGGTTTTCCAGCTCAGAGCAGAGAAGTATTAAAGATTGATGAGAGCTCTCAGAATCAGTTCATTGCTCCAGAGATCCACGCATGTGTTAAAAGTGGGAAGATTGCTGTAGTTTCTTTACTTCACTATATACTGATGCATGGGTAAAGCCAAGGTTAGATTGCTGTTCAGATTTTTTTTTTCTTCATTAGCTGGAATGGTGGCTTTGGGATTGCAAGAGTATCATAAGTATAGTTGAATGTGAAATGTGATGAAAAGCTGGTGCTATCCGGAAAACAGTAGCTTTCATATTTTCACAGACTCATACTTTGAAAAACTGAGTCTCATAACACCAGGACTCTCTTGGATGAAATTGCACTTTAAAAAGTCTTTGCAGCTGTACATCTGTCTAAAAAGATCAGTAGAGAATCAGGACTTAAAAGGGCTTACAAGAGAATCAGGAATCAAATGTATGTGAGCACTCAGCAAGTAACTGTTTATTATATCTGTATTATATCGGCCTGTTTGGGTTGTTTTAATAAAAAATAAATAAATAAATAAATAAATCGAACACTTTGATAATTTATCCCAGGAATGGTCTCAGAATGCAATTAAATAGGGTGGGTTGTGTCTGGAAGGGCAAATCATCATCATTAATCCTGTCATTGCGCACCAAGATGCATAATTTGCTGTAAAACCATTACGGCTGAAGTCGACTAAAGAAATTCGTGGTCGACTAAAGACATGTCCTGCAGATTGTTTGGTCGACTAATAAGGGGACGTGACAAAAACTATATATATATAGCTAAATGTATCTCTGGATATCTGAGCCAAACTACCAAACTACACTTAAAAAAATATATATGTCTGCAGAAAAAAGTTAAAACATTTAAGAAACAATGTATTATAATAACAGTTATATGGAGTGCCTTGTTCCATAGAAATAACAAAAAAAAGACACTCCTTTTTGCTATTGTCCCATATAAAACCTTATAAAAGCCCTCTAAAAGCAATTATTAATAAACTAATCCAGACTTTGGTTAACTAAGTCACTATGTACCGAACTAAAACCCTAAAACCCTTTGTTTAACTGGGATAACCATGGCTAATGGTTACAAAAACACCATCTCTGAATAACACAGAATGGGCCTATTAAGCTAATATTGACTTTTTGGGGGGATTGAACAACTATTTTTCATTCACAAAATATTAAACTCTTGTGGCATGTGCATTGTGTTTTAAGTAACAATAAATCAAGTTAATTATTGCATATTTCCATCCTGCTGAGTGTTTTGTCAGACAGTAGAATCTAATATTGAACCCTCCCAGCTGCCTGTGTTCATGACCAATCACTGTAACGGAGAAGTCTTCGGGGACACATACCGGCGTGTTCGAACAACGCCTTCATTTTTCGGTCTTGAGTTTAATTTTTCGTGCATGAGCTATATACTCAGCATGGCTCCACACTTTAACTGTCATCTCCATTTGGCAACTCCTCACCAGCCTCGCCCAAACGCACCCTGCACAACCATACAGCGTTATTACCTGGGAAATTAATGATCTGGGAGACTAAGACATACTAGAGTAACATCTGCAAGAAATCACATGTGAAACAGACCTCCTCCTTTGTGTTCTATAACAGTTTTATTTCAACTTTATTCTCCAGCAGCATTAATCAGGGCACTAATTCGCTCTGTTAGCAGATGACAGTACAGTTAGCAAACACCGCCTTATGATTGATTTCCTACTATTAAAATTGACTAGGGATGAGTTATGGTGCGGAATTAGGTTGTTGTCTCGTAGTAGGAGATTTGACTTAAAACAGTGGATATTTGAATGGAAATGCTAAAACTTTTTGCGATAACTTTTTGAATTTTAATGGTTTTGTTGATGGGGTTAGTGTTGGTGTATACTTTGTCATTTGTGTCATTTGTAACCTGAAAATTTGATAACTACAGATCCATTTGCTCGGAAAGATAATGAAAGCAAGCAATTAAAAAATGCTAGAAATAATGTCATTGTAGAATTGCGTAGAACTTGTACTGCTAATAATTTTATCAGCAAAAAGTAAATGAAAAAGAATGAACTTTAAAACTGTTTCCTGGTGCAAACTTTTTCTCAAAGGCATCGCTCTTGACACTACTGTACATGCACTGGGTGAACGAGGTAAAGGGCCAAAAGTGAACATTTTGAGCTGGTTGCAAATGTTGAAACTTGAAAACTTAACTTCTGAATTTGTAATTTCAAGATTGTTTTTCTCATTTTTGTCAGTGTGGGATACTGGGGGAAAACTGGGACTTGAAGGTTCAGGCTAATGAATGCACTTTCTGTGAACCAAAAGTGTAGAGTGATGTTTGACTGGCTAACCATAATTTGGATGGGACCATTGGAGTACTGTTGACAATTCTAAGCAGTATTTATTTAATTGTGTCGTATGATTAAAAGTTTTAAAATGATTTGTTGAAACTATGGAAGACAAAAAGAATTATTTGTGCTGGTTTATTATTATTATTTTCTTTCATTTTTGGTAGCAATTGTGGCCACGAGCTCAGTCTTTCAAGCTGTTTCTGATAATACTTTTTATTTTCTGCCAAGTTTCTATGAAATTAAGGAACAAGGTCAAGTGATAATTTCTGTAGTATAATTAGTATAATAGTAGTATAAGTAGTATAATTATCAGAAGAAAAAAAAAAGAGTTTCTGAATATTAAAACATTTTGTTTTCTATCCCAAGCTATTATTATTAGTTATTGTGGTATGACGGTGTGTCACCATTGAACAAGCAGGGAAATGCTAAGGTTTGTTTGTGCTGATTGAAAACTTGAACCAAATTTGAACTTTGGAATTTCTGTTTTTTGTGTTTTTTTTTAGTTACTGGGGAAACAGGGACTCAATGAAGTTGTCGTTCATGAGATTACGTGCATTTCCAGTTTCTATGGGAAGAAAATTCTTACCTGTACGTGATTGGTTGACCGCATTTTGGAACCAACCAATGGAGTTTCAAGTTATACGTGCAATGTACGTGCACCAATAGTGAGCAGTGGAATTACCCCGTTGCACTCTTTCTGACGTGCGGTTTTGGCTGAATCTGATGTTACACCACTGGGCTTCACTACTACAGTCTACAGTTTGCAGATTAGCGACACAATCCTACGGCCTCTGCTGTATTCGCCTTCATTTCCCCCCATAAATCCTCGGCGTTCTGTTCGTGGATTTGTTACTGTAAGTGTTGAAACGCCCTTTGTGATTGGACAGCGGACAGAAAAGACTCGATGAAAATTATTTTGACAAAAGGCCGAAAGGGGAAGAATGGCTTGGCCTTTCATGGTGAAATGTGATAGGATTATTCACATGGTGGCACCGCAGGACAAAGCTGCAACCACGCAACTGTGTTTTCAAGACATTTTCACAAATTTTCGGACAAATAGCACTAGAGAATAGGTGTGCTATATTTTAGTTCACATAATTTGAACAAGTTATTGTATAAATGTATATAATTTTACAATATTACAAGTCTATGTGCAAATAAAATATGACAAAAAAGTAAAAAAAAAAAAGAATGCATATTGAAAACTAACAGAAACTAGCTACATATTATCTAGATCAATCATTTTTTATTATTACTATCAAATAAAATCACAGCTGATTTTTTAATCCATTATAACAAGTCGCCCCATGGTTTAAAGCTAAACTACAGTGTTGATTATTTGACATGTCCCTAAATGCCCCTCACCTATTTAATTGAGCTGTTAGCCGCCCTGCTACAATGCTTATATGGTAGCTAGTGTAGCTCACCTCTTCCTGGTGCACACATCCAGGAGGCTCCCCGTATAGGCAAAAAGCTGTGACCTTTCCTTTGTGGTGCAATCAAATGGAGCTGCTGTGGTCCTTGGCTCTGAATAATTAATTCCTCCCTCAGTAGGAGTGTTTGCTAAACACTGGGGTCCTCTGCAGTTCACTTTTTCTGCACCGCTGCCACTGCACCCAAGGGGGACGCGGCCCACTCCACGCTTTCGTCAGGCTTCAGATGTGCTTTTCCAACGAACACAGACAGTCAGGGAGACACTGGAACATGCTTTTTTAAACGTTTTTATTTCTCTATTTTCTTGTCCATGGAGAAATGGTAACAATGTAAGGAAGCTAGCGAAATTAGCAAAATTTCTCTGATAGTGCCATGTACGGCGTATCTGGAGTGTTACGTTTTTGAAAATATACAGTAACATATATATATATTTTTTTCCAATGCGGTGTAGGCTATATTATTAATCTGTTTTCTTTTTTTAATTAATATTCTTAGTCAACTTACAATTTGAGTTTTTAAATAATACTTTTTACTTTGACTACCAAAAACTATTCCAATTTACTCATTTAAACACACATGTAGTGAATTTGGGAGTTACCACCGCCTTTTTGCATATTAAAAAAAATGTTTGTGTCATTTTTAGTTCACCCAAAAATACCTGACACACACACACAAAAAAAGTTAATTCAAGTTTACGCCAAACGCCAGCGCCATTCACACATCGGATTGGTTTACGAGAACAGCCCTCGCCTCAAACTACTTGTTCCGTCAGCCGTCCGACAAACCAATCCCCAGTGAGGAGGTCCTGATGCTACGCCCCCTGCTGCATTTGCCTCGTAACAGCGTCATCTCCTCTCTCCCCTCAGAGTACTACAGCCTTTCATCATACCAGGGCGAGGAGTAGGGGATAGTCCTGGATATGGTACTGTATACGTATGTGTGTGAGTGTGTGTGTGTGTGTGTGTGTGTGTGAGCACATGGGTGACAAGTGCTTTGATCTCCTCCTGAAAAGGGCCCTAGCTGCGCGAAAATTATCAATGAGATGCAGAGAGAGGTGGAAACCGAGTAGTGGAGTTGTGATGTGACTAGGTACATGAGCATCAGGATGTCAGAATGAGCCAATCAATTAGTAAGAGCTATATTTATTATTTACAAATGTACTTTTTTTACTGGGTTGCTGACATTATAAATGCTTTTGTAGAACGATTTCAGATGGTATAAAGGATTGAGATTGGTGTGTTTTAAAAATATACCCAAAAAATCATGTTTCTTTGCTGTTTAAATGCCTATAAGCCTGTTACAATAACACATTTTGGGCTGTGATATATTTCAGAAGTAACAGATGATAATATTGAAACTAATTTATGTGATTATACCACATAAACCCTAAAGCAGATTTATACCACAAAAACTATTCTAAATGTACAATACTGTCAAAAATATCATGAGCTAAACAGCAAAATAAAACACCTACTTAATTTTCATCCGTACTGTTATTAATTCAACCTTTTGCGACTTGAATCCCATCATATAAAAAAAAACATTATCCCAGCTATCATATATAGAATTAACATGACAGGCCTCAGTGCATATCAAGTTTGCACATTGACATTTGCAAGTGTGATTCATGATGAAATAGAAAGGGATACTAAAACCTCATCTATATTAGATTTTATGAATGAAAACCGGTATTGTCTTTTTCCCTCGTTATAAGACCACAGGACAAAACAGAAAAAGCCAGTGGATGGGGCCTGACCTATTTTCACAATAGTAACTGACACCATTATATGTATATTCAGCCAACAACTGCTTCTATGCTTGAAATCACATGCTGAAATAATGATGCAATTCATGTTTATTTAATTATTGCAGTGTGCTGGGTTACTCTCACTGTGGCTCATTATTGTAAATTAAACCAATTTTAACAGTGTGCTTAAAGCCATGAGAAAAGTGCCAATGTGCAACTAGTGCAGTCAGTGTTTAGACAGGCAATAAAGAACTGCCTTCATTCTCACACGTAAGATTGTGGTTTTTAACTAGCTATAAAATTACACATTTAAATTAAAATGTAAAAATGTGACAGAAATTAGCAAGTTTATGTTGTGAAAAAGTACAATTTATTCATTTGTTTTGTTGTTCTCATAACATTTGCTGCATTTGCAAATGTGCTGTTGCAGTTTCCGTATATGAACAATGCTAAACAATGTAAATAAAATGTACAATGGAGAGTTGTAGTTGTAAGTGACCAGTATCAGTGTTATCAGATCTCTGGTTTAGCTTTATGAGTGAGCCCTGTATCTTGTATAAAGTGGAAATTCAACTACAATACATATCTCCAATTGTTTCTCCATGTTGGGCTTTTTTAAAATAATTATTGGATATTTTGAAATAATAATTTGATTACAAACTTAAATAAGTAATTAATATTTTATAAATGAAACCTGGATGAAGGAAAAAAATCTCTATGCATTTTAGGAAGAGTAAAAAAATAAAAAAAAATCCTTCTCTCTGTGGCGTATGTGAAAGTGTGTGTAATGAAGACGTATGCAGCCAGCGCAGTGTATTATAGTGTATTGTTGAAGGGCAGAGCTGAAGGGGGAGCTAGCACTCTGTAGCAGGTTCAGCTCAGGGCTCCTCTCAGCTCAAGCAGCAGCACTCACACACACACACACACACACACACAGACACACACATTAACCAGCACATATGTATGCACACACTTTAACAAATATTCACAAACATTCAAACACTTTCACACATTCACACTCATTCACGCACTTCAACACACTTTCTCACACTCCTCTGGCTGCACTGGGCCACATTGATTTCAATGTATCTATTGAAGGGAAATAATCAATGTAAATTCTCCGGCAGAGCAGCCCAAGAGTAACACTTATTCATGCACCGGACACTGTCAGGAGGACCACTGTTTGGGGACTTTCTCTCCTCTATCATAATTATTTTACTATTTTATTTCACATTTTAAAAAATGTCCATACAAATAAAAATTCACATTTTAAAAAAATGTCTATAAAAATAAAAAATATGTACTGCATAAAAAGTATAAATTAAAGAATGTTAATCATTTGATTTAAAAACTGAAAAATAAAATAAATGTGGTTTGCAAACGTAATAACAAACTTTAAACCTGGATCAAATAGAAATAATGGAACAAAAAAAAACAAAATCAGGTTTTCAAGTAAGTTGGACAAGAGCCAATAAAAGTTTATCAATTAATTTCCATTTAAGTGTTTTTGTTTTTTTTTTTTTACAACAATACATTTATTTTTTGGGGAAGTAACAGAAGCAAAATTTTTGCACAAAATATTTAATTTAGTATTAAACGTTTACACTTCTAACTGCAGTGCTTTATTACATTATTTATCCAAGCATTAATTTGAACCATGCCCAGTTCCTTATATTCCTGACATAAGTCAGCGTCTTGGGCAGGAAGGAAGTCTGACACCTATAACCTTAACATTTTGTTTTTGCTCCAACTTGAACTTGGTCAAACGCTTGTGCTCCTAACAAGGCCAGAGTGCAGCCGCTTGTGGATATGTAAATGTACTACATGTGTGAGAGGCAGGGGGAGAGGCTCACAAAGAACGGGACTGGTCTATTTGGAAATTCCTGTGTGATGAAAGGGAAAGAATATCCCTCCAAAAATGATTAATGTGGTGTTCAGGTACACAGAAGATTGAGTGATCCTGTCATCGCACCATATGGTACCAATTTATTCCGGCAAGAATAAGGCAAACTCACTGGAGGAACTGCAAAAACTGTGTCTCCTTCACCAGACTTCAGGAAGGAGCCATGCATGTATAAACCAAAAGGACTCAGAGCGTTCTGCTATCCGTAACATGCACTGGTGTGGGAAAGCTCCTCTTACATGAGACAATTAGTGCTAACTTTGGGTTTATTTATTATTATTTATTTTTACAACCTTTTTTCTATTATTGGAAATTTATCATTTAGAAAATTGGTTTTATGCCCTTGTACTGAAATGTATCTCTACAGTTATCCAGGTTTTGGCTCACAAAAACTGCCGTAAATTGTTGCCTGATTAGATCCAACATTTATACACACGTTTGAATTAATTTTAGCTTAAATCTTAAAACAGCTTTAAATTTGATGTTGTAACACATCGCAAAAATGATGCAGTAACAGACTTGGTTAGAAGCACATTTACATTTCACCTCTGAATTTATTTTGTTTTAAACTAGGATTATATTGGCCTAGAGTATCCAAATCTGTGCAGGTGTGGCATATTCTGACCCAAATAAAATTGATGAAGTCATGGGATATTTCCAGTGCAATCCTCCCTTGACAGCACCCCATTTGGTTAAATATACCCAGGTAGTAGTGGAATGTAGTGTGAATGTGACAAGCCTGTCAAATCAGGTTGAGGGCTGTAATTTGACATGGTTTGTTCATCCTCTCACACTTTAATGGGGTCTTTCCCCCAAAATAGACAGCTGTTCAAATCAACAGGACGTGCTCAGTGCCGACAGGCAAAATGTACACAGGATCTATACTTCATTTACATATGTAAATAAACTCTCTTATTTTTTATTTTTCTCTTATCTCTCTTATTATTGTTACACAGTATTTGCCATTTATTTATCATTTATTGCTAAATGTAAATATGTGGATAATACCATAGTGCCATAATAAATTCACTTTTTTGTTTTGTTTGTTTCAGTTTGTGCCAAAGAATAAATATAAATATTTTTGTGTATGAAACATGATAAGACTGAGACTGAAGATACTACATTGCACAAAGGAATATTTGACGTAGAAACATGAGTATGAATGTGTGTAGTGGTGGTCGGGGGGCTAATGGTGCTTATTGGCAGTCCTGCTTCTGTCCAACTACCCCAGGGCAGCTGTACTATCAACAGTAGCTTTCCACCAACAAGTGTGGAGTGAAAAGTGATATATAAATTGAATGCATCATCATTGTTATGACAATAAAATTAATTTTTTCTTTTCTTTTTTAATTTACCTCATTTGCATATTATTGTATTTTTGTATAGTTTTACAGTCTGCAACAAGATTTAAATTAGTTGACCTTTATATTATGGCAAAATGTGAATTATGGAATTGCATTATTGGACTCCTACCTCACTGATGTCTTATCCAGAATGGGTTTTGGAGAGTGTTTATATTTTGGAATGCATATGGCCGCTGAGTGAGGGGTCGGAGGGGGTGGGTGAAGGAGCTCGTAGCACTTTTCTTCTCCAATAGTGTGTCATTTGTGGCCTTAGCCCTGCAGGGCACATGGACAGGAACTGATAACGCTCTATGTACCCTGGGCTGAATTGGGCTCTATTATCCAAGGTGTGGAGCTGTTCAGTGTGGAAATAAAGGAGTTTATCCACTGCCCATCGGACCACCGCTCACTCTGTTTGGACTGGTCTGGAGCATTCCACAAAGCACAGCCCCCCTGGCACACAGGGGACTACATCTGGGAAACATATACACCTTATGCACATTTACTCCCCCAAAAAAAGCTTTATTCAGATGTAAATATATCTAAATAAATACAGCAGTATACCTAGTGAAAAATACATATCTAAATATCACCATTTGACTGACAACACATATCTTAAAGGCCCTGTACCCCATTTATTTTAATGTTTCTTGCCCCAGCACGGATATATATTGAATAAGCAGCATCTTGAGGTAAAAATAATTCAGCTGTGTATTGTCTGACTCTGCATCTAAGAAAAAGTGTTTTATTGTACAAGTATCAGGAAGTGTTAGCATGCTAGTTGTCACAATTACCTTCATGGCAATACTCCTCACTGTAAAAGGTAAATGACGAATATGTTTGGACCACTGCAACCTGATTAAAATGATCTAGTTCTGTGTATTTTTAAGAAAAAGTCAGCCAGAAATGCTAGAGTCGTTCTTTAAAACTGCATCAAATATGACTAAGATAGGAAGACATACATAGACCAAGAAAAACTAAAAATATTTAACCCTTCTAGTTGTCCTTTCAGTGTGCTGGCGCTCCTTTTTCAGGTTCTATGATTTGTTTTGCTTGCATTCTATCAGTTGTGCCAATTTTGTTTACTCCATTCAGAATTTGGAGTTGAGCCAGAGAGGGCATCTGGCGTAAAATATGTTTGCTTTGGTGATCCCTAACGAGAAATGCAGATCATTCCATCATATTATTATATTATTATGTCCAACTTTTCAACAACCTTGGTGGTACATTATTGGCTGCAGTTTTGGCCGTACAGATGAAGTGAAAACAAATATTGCAGCTATAGAGGGTGTGACGACAGCGCAGTGCTCGTGTGTGTGTGTGTGTGTGTGTGTTTGGGCGTGACCATACCAGGGAGCAGAGAAATGGATTTGCTTATACAGCCAGGGCTACGGCCAGATCTCAAATGTTTGACTTTTAATCAAGGAAGTTAAACCAAAGGAGGTTTTAAAAGTGACTCTTGTGGCTTTTGGTGCGCTGAAAGGGCTGTGCGTGATTCCACTGGCATTGGACAAATGTAACTGTTGAAAGGGCAGAAGGAAACTGCTCCGGTCCCATAGTGAGGAGTCAATGTGCTTTTTCTACTGAGTGCCTGACTAATGGGAGGGAGCCTGAACTATACAGCCATGAACCAGGAAATCTCACAGAATATAATCTGAATAAGTTACAAATGAGAGAGCTGTCGGGGCACATAACTTCCAAATCAACTGAGCATTTAGTGTTCTATTACTGCAGTGTGAGACCTCTTTAAAACATTCTTTAAATGTATTGGTTTTGTAATTATGGTTATTTTGGTGTGGCAATGACATAAATCATCAATCGCCTTGTGTTTTCAGTAGATTAAATATAAAGCATGACAGAATGTGTTAGGACCAAGTGTGCAATGGCCATTTTTAACAGGTTTGGTCAGGAACGGCATCCATTGTGATAACCTAACAAAAGATGTCACGCTTGGAATGTGATAACCCTGAATTTTTGTAATTCTTAACTAGTTCTCATTTATCATAAATATTTTCCATAGACTAATAAATATTCATTATTATGCCATAGTATAGCATTTTACTGAAATGTTGATGTGTTGTTTTTTAGATGTTATGTATGATATTTACCACATATTTTTCTCATGACTCTTGTCTAGTCATTATTCTATGTGAAAAATGAATGAGAAATTACAGAAATACGGAACCTCACCAGATTGACTCTACTTTAATATGGTTTACTAATCTAATCAAACCCAAATCCATAATGGTTTTCAGAAATTATTGAATTTTTAGTCCCTACAACAAACTTTACGGTAACTCTGCAAAATAACAATATAATATAAAATCAAATACTGTATATATTAAAAGTGTAAGCTTGAGGCCCTAAATTGAAAAATATTATCAATACCTAGGTGTAGTAGAAATCATTTACCTGGGCCAATGTCTATGTATCTATGTAAAAGTTCGTCAGTCTTTTCCTGTAATAGCAAACACCATTGACTGTTCATTCCATTTTACTTGGCACATAGTTTTCAATCTGTTTCCACAAAAATGAGTCTTTGTGATTGAAAAGTTAGAGTTTTAATCTAGACCAATAGTAGCAGGACATGCATGTGTTGGATGACGTAAGGGCAGTTAATAAAACAACTGTGATTGGCTGCATGGGGCAGAGGGAGACAGCTGCTTGTGATTTGTGGGCAAGTACATTATATTTGAAAAAGTCCAAATGCCACAGAGCTGCAGGATTCACAGAGCTGCAGGATTCACGCGACACACATTTTCTCCACGCTCACTAGATACAACATGACAGCCAAACAGTGCACTGGGAGCATATGCAAACCTTTAGAATGTGCTACCTGTTTTACTACTGCTAATGTACAGTAATCTATGATACATGGTAGTAGTTCACAAACTGGAGATTTGTTGTAAACCAGAGTAATAGTGATTAAAGTATTTTCTAAACTCTTTTTATATAATTTACTTCTTTTGGATGGATAATAAAAGTGGTAATTAAAAGTCATTGTATTGCAGCATGTGGCGATCTGTGAAGAAACATTGAAAAACAGTTGAGCCGTGTTCTAGAAAGGGAAGGAATCTCTTTATCTAAGTATGTCATCAATATACAAAATTCCTAGCAATATTCGCAGGAGCAAAGAACACATTTTTCTGGTAGTTTATGGGTTCATTTAACAAAACAAAGACGTCATCATACATTTTTTCTTCATTAAATAATAATAGTGTAAAGTAGATGAGCTTTGGCCTTAGTTTTCTTTATATTGCTTGGTAACAGTCTTGAAATCACCTCTGAGTGTCACAGCTGCTGCTATGTCCAACCAGGATGTAGGATTAGACACTTGATCTAACTATTCAAACTATAAAATGTGTTACATTTTGAATATAATTGTGTAACATTCTACATTTTTATGAAATTGTACTTCTAACCAGTCATATGCACAAACAAGATCAGGTTAGGCTCAGGTTTGATTTGGTCTTATTTTGGTTTTGTTCACATGGTAATTCTTCTGTTTCTGCTTTTGTCATGATTTTGACACAGTTAAGTCTATGTTTACAAGATGCTTTTGAGATCTGCTTTAGAGGATTCAGGTTTTCTTCCATCTACTGAAACTCATGGCTGACCCAAGGTTAGTTTTAATGGCAGCCGTGTGCATGTACTTTGAATCTTTTTCTTCAATACTATTGAAGACACATTCCTTGATGTTTACTTCCACTACTTTTCGTATCACATTTGAGAAAATTGTTCCGAACATTTTTGTGCATCATTGAAAAGTACAGAATCCATTTCCGGGCCACCTGAAAGAGATTTCATTTTCAGAGATTGCAGACGTGGCTATAAGTCAGTGCATAAATGGGTTTTTTCAGTCGTTTTTTAAAGTGTCGTTTTACAGCCCAGCATACTACTAATCAAATACTTGAGTCACCTTGAAGTGATGTATCCAATCCATCAAAAGTGCTTCAGATGTGTAATTGTTCTCGTCAAGTGAACGGTATTAGATTTAAGATGAATGTTATCTAAAGTCATCATTATAACTGCAAAGGAAGAAAAGTAGCGCCTGAAAAGAGCAAAACTGTAGAACTGCATTTTGAGTAATTAGTCTGGTCTCTTTAAAAAAAAAAGTCCTATGGGAATTCTCATTTCACTGTTTCATCTCCTGTAACACTTCTCAACTCCAACTCAAGACAACTGATACTTTACAGCTGATGTCATCAACATTCCCTCAGGCTGTGATGCTAGCTTGAGGTTCTGCTCTATCTGAATCTGTTATTCAAGTTTGACTTTAATCTGACACTTATTTTAACACCACCAAACCAGAAAGAACTGTTTATGTTGGATTTATAACAGATCTGATTTGCACTGTAGGACTTTCTCGCATAACAATACAGTCACAAACTAGCTAACATTAGCCAAGGTTTTTTTTTTAATTAGTCACTCTCATCTTTTCTGGTGCAACTGAAATATTGTCTTAAAATGAAAGCAGTACAAAATAAAATCACTGCTTCTCTTCTGTACCCAAAGATTTCATCCATGTGATGGTTTTTGGGAGCAAAGAACAGGAACTATTGACGGGTTCAATTCCCTCTTATTTGGATATCACTTACCACTTGTTTCAACCACCTATATTATGCAAAATTGCCTCATGTGAGCTTTAAACCATGTTAGAATGGTGCTACTTCATCAAAAACAGACCTGGAGTTGTGTTTTGTTTCATTCATACATATTTGAGTAACTCTTTATTACATCTCCAAAGCTCTAAATGCTCTGTTCTACCTTGTTCTGTCTTGAAGTGGGGTTTTTCATGTGTGAATGGAACAAAACACAACTCAGGGCATGTTTTGATGAGGAAACAACATTATAACATAAATCGCAAAATAGCGTAATATGTACCCTTTAAATACCATTCATCATTCCACCTTACATACAACTGTATAACATTTAGCTTGGTTTAAATGTGTATGCACCATAGTGCACTGTTGGTATTCAAGTCTGCTCCATACAAAGCAATAGCACTCATTTACTCACTGTCAGTTTTCCGAGCTGAGCCTTGTGAAATGGCTGCGTGCTGAAGGTGGCTGGGGCCAGTTCCGCTCACTTAATATTAGCATCAATGGAGTGGTTTAAGAAATACACATGTCACGAGTCCAAATGCACACGCAGGACTTGGGCTGTTTGACAGGGAATCTTTGCCCTAAGCCAAGTGTATAATGGCACTGTTTGCATGAGAGCGGCAGGAAATAAAGCCAAAAATGCTCTGTCTGTGGAGCTATGAACTGCTTTAAGCTAGTTATCAAAGCCATCTGTTTAGGCCTATGGGGCAAGGCTGATTAATATAGCGATGGAAGACTGCCACATAGAAGCTAACGTCACTTAAACAGGCCATAGTTTTTAGCAGCAACATTCAATTAAAGCAAATTTATATGTCAGTTTTTTCTCAGGTATAGAACGAGCAGACATGGCTGCAGGTCTTTCCGTCATGTATCATATTTGACATTGAAAACCATGCCTTAGAAATCTCCGCTAGATATTTTTGGGTCAGAATTGTGGAGAAAGCCCCAGGCCAAGTAGAAAAGCAAGTTATTGAGTTTTTCTCCAAAACTAACTAGAGTGAATTTGGGGTGTGATGTCAAAATTCAGCTTGTGCAAAGTTACATGTAGTTAGCAATCAGCAAATTACTAAATCGGTTAAACTGAGCAATTTTCACACAGCTTTCATCCTATTAGCATTTAGATGGGCATGCTAAATGGATATTGCTCAGGACACAGTGTAAAAGCAACCGATTCATTGACTGTGCGCTAACCACTCACAAATACATCAATAAAAACAATCACGGCCAGTCGTACGCCGCACATCCTTGCCATTTGAATTATTTCAATTCAATTTAACTGCGGGTCCCTCCCTCCACAACAGCACTCACAAGTCTTTCTATTTTGGCCTAATAATCCAGAAAACAGATTTCCCTTTCGGAGCAGTAAGCTAAGCGTCATTGATAGTTAAAGGAAGACATTAGCATGAGTCGCTGCTTAATGACATTGTTTAATGGTGTGTTCACTTTGTTAATATGGCTGACAACACAGACACATTATGCCCCCAACTTTGAGTTGTCGGGAGTTCAGAATCAAGAGACACTTTGAAGGATGAGGCCACTTTCAGAATACTTCATCACCCTCTTAAATCTACACTGTGTGGTTAACCCTATAGGCTTCCACTGCTGCTAACTCAAGAGTAACACTTTCAATCAGAGGTTAATAAAACCGTTTACTATTCACAATGCATCAAAGACACCACAGACATATATTTATAGAACAGCATTTTCTGGCATTTTTACAAAAGAATAAACAAGGTAAAATAATAGTTTTGACAAAGAGAAATGATTCATGTTTACTGATTACATTAAATGTGGTTTGTGGTGACTGTCTATTGCAAAAATCTTTACAACTAATCAAATCTGCATTTCTTAGTCTTATTTTCTTATTATCACATACTTTATTTAATTTTATTTTTTATTTTTAAATTAAAGCCCCACTGTGTAACTTTTTAGCCAAACAATATACTAATAAAGCCTTGCCACTGAGGTAGGCCTCCACCTGCTTGTCTTTATGGAAACGCTGTTCCTTTGACTATAATATTCCACAGCATGGCATTAATCATATCTATCTCTATGGAGAATTTTCCAACGTATGATTTTAACTTTCCATTTCCATTGAGGAACACTTTTTTGCTTTATCTTGTCAGTATGGTTGTGTTTGTCCTCTAATCCAGCCCTGACATCGCATACATGAAAACTTCATTAGTCTTATGAGACTGTGTTTGATTTATAATTGCAATTCTGAATAGAACATGTATTTGGATCTACTTAGTTTCAACGCCATAACTGCCAGCCAATATTTACATGAGTACTACAAGCCAAGCCATATCATTGTTTCCGCTATAGGAAGAACTGACATGTTCATAGCATCTGACGCAGAGACACTTATGAAGAGCCCGATCCTCCACTGAAACCAGAAGATAGTGGGTAATTAGTGTAATCTCTATAGGCTTATTTCACTCTTCTTAGTTAATTATAACAAACTCCCTGTTCATGATCCGCAGCCTGTGTGGATCAAATACTCCAACTGTTAGAGCAAAGACGCGAGCATCTGCCGCCGGTCTCATCCGTAATCCTGGTGAGGTCACAATCCTGAGTCTTTCAAACCTCTGTTATCTTTGTGTAGCTGGAGTGTACTTGTGTTTGTGTAATTGTAGAATTTCAGACTCAAATGCCTCCCCCTTTCCCTCGCATCCCAAATACCCCCTTTTAAAAAACGTGGTGTGCACTCAACCTTGAGAAGGTATCAATAATTCAGAGACATCATCCTCTCATGATGTAGCTGTCTGAAATTGGGGAGGTTCTGTCACATGACTGGCACCCACAGGTAATACATGCACAGTGAAGCTAGCACAGTCTCCTGTTCTGAGAGCAGAGAATGGAGGCTACACCTTTGGCAGCATCATACTAATGAGAGCACTACTAAATATTAAAGTTCACATCCTGCCATTAACACATATAATGAAAGTACTTTTAGAATGCATTTGAATATTTATTGATTCATTAATGTACCATCACTTACCTTTGTCAGGGGTTGCATTTCACTGTTATAAGGGCCTTAAATGTACCATTAGCAAGTTTATTTGTATTTGTGGTCTCTGTTCTTCTATTAGACTAAAGGTGGCTATATTTAGTGGTCATATGTGAGAATACAACAGGGGTGTTTCAGCTATCTGATTACAGAAGGTAGCTTTAAGGGGATCTTAAAATTATTGTGCAAAAACACACATTATCTCACTATATTTCACTTTGACTTGAGCCTTTATATAGATTATATAGGCGCATACACTGAAGCACATTTGGTGTTTGAAATAGTATACATATTTCTATACCCTGCATTCATTGGTTTATTTTCATCGTCAGTGTAAAATTAATCCATTATTAAGCGTAACCCCATAGTTTTTCACAAGGATTTCTTGAATTCATGATAATGCCATGTTCTTTTCCAAAATTGCATGTGATTATTTCCACTCTTTAATCTGCTGTGCCGCACCAGCTTTAACGATACACTCAAATAAACCATTAATTTTTTATCACATCTGACGCAAGAGTCAGTGCTGCTCTCTATACAACAGTAAAAGGTTATCAGAGCATTTCATTACGATACAATTTAACTGTATTAAATGGCTTGAATGGAGGGGTCGACAAATCTCTATATCTGTTGTCATTTTCATCACCAAACAAATTTGATTTTTCACCATCATTAGGGGGAAAATGAATACAAATGTTCGGGATTGATTTGGCATCCTCCCAGTTTGTTCCGTTTAGCGATAACCCGGCATAGTTAATTAGGAGACCTGAGAAATCATTACCCCCTGTTAATCACATTGTAAGTTTGTCTTGCTCATTGTTGTTCCAGTATCGGCGCAGTTGGAAGACGAGAATATTCCACTCATGTAATGTAATCAGAGATGCCAGAGAAGTTTTGGCTCAATTAGTCCTCCCTAACACTCCACGATGAGTACAGCCAATTCTGTCCCTCAATGAGCACCTGCAGGAAGTAGTCTCAGGCATCAAAGTTTTAGATAACTCAAGATGGTTTTGGAAGCATCTGTGCGCATTTGCTAAAACATTAATTCACATTTACACTTTCTTTCCAAAGTGTTGTAAGAAAATCCACAATTCGCCCAAAGTACTAGCCCTATGTTTTTTAATTCGATGAAATACACCCAGAAAGTGATGCACATCCAACAAAGCTGCACACACAACTTTGAGAATGTTGCTCATGAGCTCTATATATATAAATGGACATAACTAACCCACTAGCCGCTATATTCTGAATATGTGGTGAACATGGGGGTGTTTCCAGCTCCATTGACTCTGTTTTACATAGAAATTTTGTCCGCACTGTATCTGCAACTGCTGCTTTAAGCCTTGTCATTATGGTATTAAAATGTTCGTATTAACCAGCTCTACATGATTCTGGTGTTTTTATTTCACTATAATTATAATTATTATATTTATTGTAATAATAAATAGAGGGATGTTGGGCGACTTGATAGGCTGGTGAGGAAAGCTGGATCCATTGTGGGTGAAGAACTGCAGAGCTTCACTACAGTGGTACAAGTCAGATCTCTCAACAAACTGCTTGCCATCCTGGACAATGAGGAACATCCACCCTACAAGACTTTTTTCAATCAGAAAAGTCTGTTCAGTTTGAGGCTGAGGGCAGTTAATTGCAGAACTGACAGATTGGGAAAATCTTTTGTCCCTAGAGCTATCCAGCTTTACAATCTATCAATTAAGGACAAGGACAAATACGTTGACTTTTCTGTGTAGATTTAGTTTTACAATTTTATTTTATTCTTTTTTTATTTTTAATATTTTTGAACAATACAGAGCAAACCTGGAACATGAATTTCCCCTTGTGGATAAATTAAGTTTATGTCTATGTCTATGTGTGGGGCGGGGCTTGACCTGTGAGTGACAGCGCCGGTCAGTGAGAGCCTGAGCAATAGCGTACTGCCAAATCAAAGTGACAGCGATGCGAGCTTCACCACGGGGCTCAGCAGGCGGGGCTAAGAAGGGCTTTTTTTTTTAAAAAAAACAAAACAAATGTAATGATAAAGAGCCCTCATCCAGAATCTTGTTAAAAAAAAAAATAAATAATGCTGTATTACCCGATTTTCAACCCACGAAAGGTGCTAATATGTATTTAAATCCATCTAAGTTCATATTTCATAAAACTTTTGGCACATCATTGTTATTCATGTGCATTAATTTTCGGGGGTGCGCACAGCTTTTTAATTTTTTTTTCTTTTCTTCTTTTTAACAGTAAAGTGAAATTGGTTGGCCGCCAAATCGCAATCAATCTTAGCGCTGCTAACGACTCTTTCGGCTTTTTTGGTGAAATATTTATTAGATGCTAACAGTCTGCAGTAGTTTGATTTTTTGGGGGGAAAACACCACATTTTACTCAATCAGTCAGAATAGTAGCACAATGGTAGAAACACTAATTTTAGACAATCCAAATTCCTGTAACTTTTATTTCTGAAAAAGTCCTTGAAATTAATATTAACTTCAGTCTTTCTGCTGATCATAGAACTAACCAATGCAGAGCTAACCAAAACGTCCTTGATGAAGGAAAAAACTGTTTATTATTTTGAGGAAAATTGAATGTTCTGGGTTCATTAAATAAAAGCATCAAGCATAAACAATGAGCGCAGTAGGATTTAAGGGAACGGTGCAACACTTAGAACCGTCTTTTCGATAACCTTTCATCTTCTCAACAACAAAAACACCTCAAAAACAAAAGTGCCACATATGAGGTGGAGCAGGCACATCCACCTCAGCTCCCTCTGGGCTGCAAGGATGTGTGGAGAGCCGGGTGAAAAATAGCCCTGAATTCTGACCAATGAATCGTTTTGCACATGCTTTAATGCTTTTCATAAATAATCACGGAGAGAAGGTAATTAGTGCAGGTGTTTACACATACTCCTGCCATCAGGGCGCACAGTCGGATCACAGTTGGCCGAGTGAGTTTCAGGTTATTAAATTATGGGCCCAAGGTAACAGCAAGAAGGATGAGCTGCAGCAAGAAGCCTGTGAGCAACTACGGTTTAAAAAACAACATATACTGTATGTAGATCGCTGTACAGGTCTATTCCACCATTATATTTATCATAGTCATTTGTGTCCATAGAAGAGGGAGAAATCCTTCAGCATTTCTAAGACTAAGCAACCTTGTAGCAGCCAATAATGTAATAACTGCCTATAACGTAATATTTTTTCTGTAATAACGGCCAATAATGTAATAAAATGTCTGAACAACGTAATAACCTGTTACCAATAATGTAGTAAGTTATTAAATTTTTGGCTTGTTTAAAAAATGCTGCCAATAATTTAATCATTTGTTAATATCATATATGTATGTAAGAAATAACTGTAAATGAATCACAAAATCACCCTGATCTCACCAGAGATTAAGGAATCATGATCATTTAAATACTTTTATCACTGGCCACAGTAATCCAGCCTGAATATTCCCTTTCCCACATAAATTACAGCCCTCAGCTTATGTTGATGTTGTCGTTATGTGTATATTATGTGTTTTGGCTGTTGATCCACCCTCCATTCATCTGATTTCAGCAGCTGAGCTGGCGACCTCTTGTCTGGGCGAGGGGATTCTTTGCTCTGCAGTATTTCATACGTGGTTGCAGTACCAGTTTTGGCCACAAATTTACACGCTGTTCCTTTAATCCTGTAAGATGTATTAATTGAATTTAAAGTGTCACACACAGTTGTTACTTTTGTCTCTTTTAAATAGCTGCTTAAATACCTGATCACTTACACAATGGTCTTACACTCTCTCTCAGTATCTTTCTATAGTCGGCCTGTGCCTCTTACAGGGACCATTTATTCTTATTGTTTTAAAAATCGGTTCAGACTAGGGTTGGGCGATATCTAAATTTTGATAGTTAAAAGAAACATTATAGCCTACTGTTAGTTTTAACAGCATTAGTTTATCATCGCCGGCGAACGTGAGGATGGGGGAGAGACGCAAGCACTTGGTGCCTTGGTGAGTAATGGGGAGCTACGGTACTGCCTATTAGCGTAATTTTTAGAATGCATTTAAAGGGAATAGGGGCGGCTCCTCTGCACATGCTAGGTGAGCGTATGGAGCAGCACATCCTGGGTGTGTAGATTTCAGAAAATAGGATCTATCCTATTTTTTGATGCTCTACACAAGCGTAGACACAAATCCCCAAGTTGTAGTATTTTCTGATCTATGTTATAATGTGTTTTCCTGGAGTTATGTTTTGATGAAGAAGCACATGTTTAAGTTCTTCTGGAATTGTAATCCATCTCTACTGAATAAAAGGAGATGTAGACAAAAAAACAGAATTACTCAAACATGTGTCAATGAAACAAAACATAATGGACCCTTAGTTCAGTTGCTTTTTCATCTCATACTTAAATATCCTACAGACATGATAAATAAATATATCAGATTAAAACACCATAAAATAGTTTGGGCTCTGCTGCAGTCTTCTGTCCATAATGTCTCGGTTGACAGCACATTTTATCAGATCATTGCGTTGCCAACACACAGCGTTGATTGACTGGCTTTTACAACGCTCATCTGTCACTTTACTTTATACACATATATCAAGAACTCCAGCTTCTTTTGATGTGCTTGTACAGAGTCATAATGATTTTAATACAGATGAGGGGCAGCTGAAATTATTACTGTTAAAGAGCAGATTTTGGTTGTAATATAGTGGGTCTTGTTTAAAAATGTGTAGTTTGTACATTGTACTTTGTTCTGAATTATTCAAAAGGTAAATTCACAAATGTTGAAACTGTTGAATCATTTCTGTTAATGACTAGAGCCAGGAACAGTGTATTACAATAGAAATCTGCATTTTTTTCAAATTGGCATTAAATACGATTGATTGTATTAAATAGGATTAACCTACAATTGTTGATTTTCCTTTTGGATATTTTATGGCACAATGTTATCTATAGAAAAACTGTCTCTTGACCCCTATCTGGTATTATCACATTTTATAATAGAAAAAGCACCAGTATTTAGTCATCATCATGAAGCTGAGTCTGAAAAGTGTGTGATTTTAGTATCACAGAAGCCGTGTTGTGATTAGCTAGAGCGATTAAGTACTTTTTCTGTATATGATATTGTAAGAAACCTCATAAAATCTTTGTAATAAAACATCAACAATGAAAAATAATATCTGCTAATTAACTGTTATCTTCTCTCAGTCTGGCAATGTTGCTTGAAGTGCTTTTAGAGAGAGTATTATTCATATATCACATTGTTAACATGCCTTTTAATGAATGACAGAGCTGCCAGCACACGCCTCCTAACAGAGACATCAGGATGTATGTGTATGTGAGAGGAGGCATCACCCTCAGCTTTAAGACTTGTTCATTCAGCATTATTCTATCTGTACCCACTAATTAATAAGAAACATCGGAGAAAAACTGTCAAGAAAAATGATGACGCTTCTATAATAGTTAATTCAAATGACACTGTACTTCTAACAATAAGAAAGACTTGTAATTTGCATATAAACTTAATATGACTTTATGGTGACTGCTAAAACTACTCAGCTAAAATCACTATCAAGAAATGAAAGCTAGTAGGAATGGCAGATGAATTTGAATATGAATATGTAGGCATGTCACCATAATTGCTATATCAACGTTCAATACATATAGAACAGTAAAATTGGATTATGATTTATTATTTTTCATAATTTGTCATTTTGTTTTTTCTGGTGATAAAATCTGAGCTGATGAAGTTTGAATTATAACTCATTATAGTACTTTTTATTTATTGCAGCTCATATTTTTTACAACATTGTGCATTTTGAATCATTCGTTGGGATTTCTGCTTTATGGTTTGGTTTAAATATCATTGTTTATCTTTTATATTTATTTTAGCAGTATTTCGCACTTCAAACTTTGTTACTGTGACAGGCCTAGATGTAAGTTCCAATAACTTGTGTTCTCAAAGGGGCACTGTGTAGTTTTCTCTATTCTTCATCTTTTCTTTAGATTTATCTGCAAAATAGCATAAATCCTGCATGGCAATTTTCATGGGAGATTTTTTTTTTCATGTAGATGTAATGACCAAACCAAAAACTTTTAAAAACACTTTTAAATGAGTAAATAAAGGATGGATAAGTGTTAGGGAATAACTGAATAACTAATGAGACAATAATGTTATCAGGTCAAACTCTACACTGGTCAGAATGTTCTGTCAAACTAAAATACAGTATAAATAATACACTGTTTGACCCAGTAACATTAGTAATTATTCTGTCATTCTCTCATTAGTTATTCCCTAACAATGAGTTTATACCTCATGGTGGAACTTATAGACAAAAATGTATGTGTTTATGAGTACCGTATTTTTCGGACTATAAGCATCTAAAATCATCACATTTTCTCAAAAATCAACAGTGGCCTTATAATCCAGTGGCCTTATGTGTGACCTTTGGTTGTGTTTAACCTCCAACCGATTTGATGTTGTCCACATTAGTCTAATAACGTATTAGTGGGCGAGTCAGGAGGAGTAATATGTTGGCGACATAGGGCGACTGTGTGCAACATACTGATAGTTCTGCCGTGTGGTGTTCAAGGACCCAAAATGCCACGATTACCATGCAGATTTCAGGTTTTGTATTTTAGTGTTAAAACTGAACAATGTTGAGAGGGATCCGGGCATGTTTGATGCCCAAATCACCAACTGTTAAACTTGTATTTTTGTGTTAGCTACAACTGAGAGTTATTGTAAATGACCTGAATAAAGTTTATCCGACACACGTTTTGTTTCTCTTATTGCGCCTTATAATCCGATGCTCCTTATGTGTGGACAATGACACAACTGACATATTATTTGATACTGCGCCTTATAATCCGGTGCACTTTATAGCCCGAAAAATACGGTAAATCAGATGATGACCCTCCACAAGAAAAGTTACACTGTGTCCCTTTAAATATGAATAACTTTGGAGCTTCTATCCCAGCAACAGCTAGCGCATGTTGTTGTTGTGTCCTCAGGCAAGACCCTTTGTCCCTCTTGTCTGTGCATGACTGTGGTGTGAGTGTGAGCGTAGTGACTGGAGCAGATTGGCCCTACAGTCAGCTGTGAAGTGGGGATTGGATTAGTAGTATAATGTAAAAGGCTTTGGCGATTTTGAAAGACGCATTATAAATCAGATACATTAATGAGCTTCCTGATTGGTGGTTTTATATTTGAGAATGTGATGATATCATAGTCTCAGATAGGGGACAAGAGCCAGGTTTTTCCTATCAATTACACTTTACTTTGTAATAAAATATCCAAAAGGTAAATTCACAGATGTTGAGTCTGGTCATTTCTGTTAGTGACCCCAGAACACATTGTATCAAAACAAAATACGTCTGTGTTAAATGTTTTTTGTGGCTACGTGGCTCACACACTGAGTACTTTTTGAAACATTTGGGTGGGTTTTTTTGCTCAGTTTTTAAACATCCTGTCATGGGATTTTAACCAACTAAGAACTGCAGCATGTACAGTTCAAAGGACACAAACCAGGGCTGTTTGACTGTGGGATTGTGAGAAATGAGCTGTTTGTTTTTTCCTATATTCATTGAGACTGTGTAAGCTAAGGAGCTATGGACATTAGGGAGACTACAGTCATTTTACAACATATGTGGCAGAAAATGTTGAATGAGGAAATGCTCCAAGACCTTTCAGAGGAAACACTTTTGTTTCTTCTTCTCCTCAAACTGCCCAGACACCAGATCTGCAGACCCTGTTAAACTGCACTGAAACCTTTGACTGACATAAAGGTGAATGAGAAGCACAGTGTAAAGGCCTATTCATACTTCATAAGATGTAAGAACTTTGTTCTTGTTCTTGAGGTGATAAGAACAAGAACAAAATTAGTTTGGGCTCTGACATTTTATGCTTCAAAAGATGTTCTGCTGCCAAACTGCCCCACCCCCTCGCTTTGCCGCCCCCTCGCTCTGCTGTTGCTATGCAACAATGCAACAGCAGCTGGTAACATTATTGTGACCATGACTCAAATTCCAATGGTAGTCTACATAAATAAAGTGACCAATATAAATAAAACGAGCTGTTTTTTTTTGCCAAGTTTATTCAAATTAGCCATGCAGTTTTAAGTTTTGTGATGTAATTTTGTTCCGCCAGCCGAAGAAAGTTCTTACATGTCATGAAGTATGAATAGACCTTTAATGTTGCTGCAACAAAACTTGAATTTCCCTTGGGATCAATAAAGTATCTCTCTCTCTGTTATTGGCCAGTAGAATGTTGGGATGTCATCTGAAACACAGAAATTGGAGTGTGCATGTCCACAGTGTTTTGGGGAGTAACAGCTTTGTTTCATATTAAGCCTTTGTCCCTTAGGTACGGTATGCAACTATTTTCTTTCCAAGTACACAAACATGACATATCTGTGCCCTCAGATATGAGGCAAAAATATTCAAATCAAATATCAGCACAATAAAAACATCAATATAGTATGTCTGTGTCCTGACATCCCAACTTTGAACCACCTCAAAAAATGACAATCTGACGTTCATTTGTCATTGTACTGTGAAAATGTAGCAAAGTATGAAAACAATACAAACCTATTATGTGATCTTTAGCCATGTACATGTAGATATATTCTGTCATAAGCTCAAAATTAAATCAATCAATTAAAACAATCAATATTTAAAAAAAAAATGTGTACATGAAGATAGATCAGATGTGTACTCACCTAAAATTCGCAGTTGCTCCTGGAATAGACTCAGCCACACGACCTTGCACGAGAATAGGAAGGCGATGATTGTGTGATGTATAGACTGTCTGCAGAATGACCGCTGATATCATTTTCATTTGTTTTTGTGGTGATTATTAATGTTTTGATAGTTATATTTTTGTATCCAGAAGGCTTTTTGGAACACGGGGAGACATATACACTTGGGGAGATATAGCTCATCTCAGACAGGATTTGATGGATACCGTGTTTATTTTTGTAATATTTAATATAAACCGCTGCATTTCCTCAACCTCAGCTATGTTATTGTAGCCTTAACCTAACCACACACAGGACATTGGATAGTTCCATTGTGTCTATGTACATCTTTTTATGATGTCTTTTGGCTATAGCAGAAACTCAAACACAAACTCCACACAAACTCCCCAATGAAAAGTGATGAAAGCCCACACTCTCCCTCTACTCCCGATGAGTCATTTTAACATGAATAAATCATACGATCTCTGTACGGCTCAAGAGGCTTCATAATATCTGTAAGATCTTACAAAGTCAAAACCATTAATTTGATTTCCCCCCAAACTTGTAACTAAAATCCAAGTTTAAAATGCTACTGTGGTCCAACTTTTCTGCAAATTTTTATCTTACCATTTTGGTCTTTTTTTTTTCATTTCTCTTTGGTGAGATTTGAAGATTTATTTTGTCTTGAAATAAACTTATCTGGAGCTATACAGAGTAGAAAATGTTTAGACAGAATACCATAAATCATAAACCTTTTTGGATGAGAGGTGAAACAACAGTATGTCATTATTACTGATTTGTTAAAGGTCCTATATTATGCAAACGTGTGAGCTGGAGTCGTGTTATTTTTCATTCACACAAGTTTGAGTAATTCTTTATTATTAGTCTGTCCACATCTCAAAAGATTAAAATACCCACTTCCACCTTGGGATGTCATGATACAGTAGTTTTCAAGTTAATAGCTTCTTTTACCTTTAGTTCTGTAGAGACTGACAATTCCAGAGTTAAAATTATCCAATTGTTTTAGTGCGGTGTGTTCTGTTTGAAAGAAAAACCTTATTCAGAGTTTGTGTTCAACATGTGTGAATGAAACAAAACAAAAATGCAGATGTTTGTGATGAGAAAGCAATATTATAGTATAGAAAACAGGCAGTTTAAATTGTATAGTCAGCAGATGCTCAAACCAATGAAATTACTATGGGACACTTGAGACTTTTTTTATTTTAAACCAAAAATTAGATAATAATTATAAATGATACTGAATCATTGCGAGGCAGTGCAAGCATTTGTGCATCTTTCCATAGCTTTACCATAATTGAACTTTAGCTCTATGGGACTTACCCCGTAACCATTTTATATGAAGGCTCCAGTCCAGTTCTCATCACTAAAGTTTGTCAATTAAAGTCAGGGCCAACAGTCGCCTCTGCTGTGTGTCTGCTGTACGCTGACAAAAATATTTGTTTTGTTGGTCAACTCATATTGGGAAAGTGCCTGTGGCTTAGAGCGCTCTGTACTAGTTTATTTCTAGGGTATTAGAGCCAATAAAAGGATTGTTTATTATCCTGTTATCACCATATTGTACTGTGGTGTGGCAAACATCTTTCAACGCGTTATGATGCTGCGCGAACCCTTTAGTGCTCATTTATACGAGTGTTTTGATAGCTCGTAGCTCGGGGTGACGACTGTGTAAACTAGAGAAAAATACTTCATGGTAATCGCTGCAAGGAGAAAATATGTGTTTGTCCCAATCTTTAACCCCACCAGCTTGAGGGAGCAATGCGACGCCACAAAGATTTTTAATTTTAACTGTAAGGTTTGGGTGCTTGAAAAATGGAAAACAAAATGGCTATATTGAGTAAACAACTGGTGCTTATGAAACACGGATGCCTTCTTCAGATATTGAAATGTCAGGCGTATCACATGACCAAATGGAGGAACGCTGCCTGATTGACAGGTCTCGAATTCTTGGCTAATCAAAGCCTTCTGTAATATAGTGTGCTTAATATGAATCCGTGTGCTCCATCAGATTGCTGCCTATGGAATGCATTGTGAACATAGGAGCGTGATTTTAATTAGAAAAGACTGTTTGATGTCTGCACGGCAAATAACACAAAGACATATTTCAAATTGTTGTATGAATACAGATTCCATTTTAAAGGTCTAAAGAGATATGGGTCAAATTGTAAAACAGAGGTGGTGAGAAAAGATTGAATGTCTGACTTGAAAAATGTTGTCAATTTTTACAGCTGCATGAGGGAGCGGCCTGCTGAAATGTGCCTGGAACTTAACTGTGTCGATGTGTCTTCCAAAATCACCACATAAAAGATTTAATAATGTTTTTAAGGTCAAGCAAAATTAGCAACAGGAAAAAAAAAAGTCTTACTGCAACCCAAATCCAAAAGTTGTAAGAAAAGTACTGCAAACGTAAATACATTGGAAAATATATTGAAAAATAAAAGATTAAATTATCACTGGATTCAACACAATCACTAAATCATCATTAGCGCAAAATACTTAAAACTTGGTCCCGCTGAGGTCTAAAGTAGTGTGAGGATTAACTTGATCTTGATTTTTAAATACATTTCTCAGATCTTTTTATAATCAAGGCATCCTCTTGTGAACATCTCAAATAAACTTTTTTTTTTTATTCCAAATTTTCTTATTTTATTTAAGGTATTAAAACGAATGCAGTAGCTAATTTGTACACTAATTGATTTAGTTTATTTAGTTGGTACATTATGTAATGACAGTCCTTTTGCAAAATGTTAATACAGTGTTTCCCACAGGTTTATTTTAAGACTATAGAGGGATTAGCGATCAATATTTTAATAATTTTGTTTAATGCTCCCTTAGCTAATATGTTAATACAGTGTTTCCCACAGGTTTATATTAAGACTATAGTGGGATTAGCGATCAGTATTTTAAAAATGTCGTTTAATACAATATTTTAGTGTATAAATATCACTTGTTGCCTTACTGAATAAAAAAGCAATGATTACAGAATAAAAATGGTTACTTAAATAAATACATTTCTGATAACATTACAAGCATAAACTCATCATCATTTATTTTCCCATTTTTATGCTCAGCTTCTTTTTAAAACATGGGTGTGGGAAATACTAAATAAATTATGGGAAACAGTGTAATATACAGTGTTAAATTCATTCAATTCAATTCAATTTCTCTTTATTGTCACATGTGCATATACATACAAGATATATAGCACAGATGAAATTGCTGTCCTCTCCCACGTCAGTGCAAACATTTAAAAACATTTAAAAAAAGAAGAGAAAAATGTGCAAACGACAAGAAAAAAAAAAAGAAAAGTGCAAACCAAGTAAAAGTGATAATTCATATACATGAAAATACAATGCTTCAAGATTCAATACAAATTATAAAATTACATGACTATTAAAAAAATAATAATAAAAGAAAGTTAAGTGC
>KN491395.1:0-15036 GCA_000787155.1 Scartelaos histophorus | reverse complement strand
ACAGAGAAGGAGAGACAGGCTGGCCTACGCCAGCGTGTAAAGTGTTACATTATGAGACAAAGCATCAAGAATAAAATGTACGTCTATTAGCAAATGCAAGTCGAAAGGGGGACAATTAGAGAAAGGTTGATGGTCTTTTAAACAGTGTTGCTTTTTAATAAAACAGTTGCTTTTTTTGTTTTTTTTATTGGATTGATTGAAGTGATTTTGCTTTTTAAATGCTTTTTTAAATACACACTATGTAACTTTCATGGTGCACTGCCTGCTTGTCTGCAGAAAGACGTTATTGCAATCCTATGAATGTTTCTCAGAGTGACATTAAGCTCATTTGTCATTTATTCAATTTCGTCACAAAAAGACATTGGAAAAACATGGATCCTCATCGTGAGTGTGCTCGCTTCACCATAGATGTGACTTATAATCTGGCCTAGTGGGGTCACCTGCTCGTCTCCATGACAGTGGACAAGATTAATGCCATGCTGTGGAGCATTTGAGATAAAGCATTAACATCTCCTTGGAGACAAGCAGGAACCATCTAAAAGGAACTTTACATATTGTACCTTTAACTGAACCAGAAGGCAATTTGCTAAAATCTTTAAATGTGTGAGTGAAGTCTCCTCTTTCTCTTTCTTTCTCTTTCATGAATTTTAACAAAACAAAATGTGGCTTTTATAGTTTGGCATTAATAGCATTTTGATGCTAAACATTTTGAGCAGTTTCCAATAAAGGCAGAAAATAAACTTTAAATAAATGGATGGGAGGATGTGAAGAGAAGTTTGTGGTCAATTGAAAGCTTCCAAACCAAAAGCTCAACAACTTCCTGAAGCTGGCAGTAATTTTGTTTGAATAAAAACATTTGAACTTCAACAAAAGTCTGATCCAACCACTTTTCTAAACATGATGTACTTATTTTAACTGTTTTGCAAAAGAGTACCTATCACTCTGAGGTAAAAATTAACAGCTAATTTTATTGAATAATTGCTTTGGAAGTACTTGATATACTTGGAAAGTACAAGACCTCCGCCAAAGCCAAAGTCCCAGTGCCATTCCTCAATAAACCCAAACCACAAACCTCCAAATAATGACATATGTTTTCCACTTGTATGTCTGTCAAGTTCATTTAATGCTTTTGCTAACAAGGCCCAAGTACCGTGAAATCATACAGATTTACATGGCTCAAGCATGTACTGACCCTCAGCCAGAGCCTGGCTGTACAGTAGTATGGTTTGTTCAGTAGGAGGTTCTCTAATTTGCCAACTGTGCTCAAATATCATTTACAGACACATAATGTTAAGTTCAGAGCCAGTTTTACACATGAGTACTATGAATAGAAGCAATAGTAGCACTTATAAACTGGTATAGTGGATTTTATAAAACATATTTCATCTTGTTTGTTTGCTCCAAAATGTAAAAAAATATACATATACGGCTGAATGAGAAATTATTAGGAGAATTAGATATGGTAATAGCCTTAATTAAACATGAGCAATAATTCATACACTGCAGAACATATAAATTTACATGACAAGTAAAATAAATTACTTCTAGACTAGAATTATGCTTCTCTGAACTAGTAAGTAGGTAATCAATTTGAAAATAAGATGAATAACCTGATCTTATTGCAGTGTAATGACTAAATACTTATTCAGGCTTGGAAGCTGCTTCATTGTGGAACCTTCCCCCGCCCCTCCTCTTACCTGGCCCTTGTTCTGGCTCACCTGTGGTCTTCTTCTGTCAGGCCAAAGCTGGTATACTGTCAAGCAGCAGTAACATAGACAGCATCTAGTGGTGATATGTGAGAATGCAAGGGGGACAGGTCTGCCAGTCTAATTACAGATGGTAGCTTTAATTCTCTTTAATAAAGTGGTACTGATTCCCAAGATATTTACTGCAAATGTTTCCATACTTATAAATGTGTTTATATTAATGGTAAAAATATAACACTCACATTTATTACATTCAGAACTTTGTTAAACTATGGTCAGTCATTTAATACAAGAGCGGAAATTGAGTGTTTTGTTAGTTTATTTTCCTCACAACATCTTATTGTTATTTACAGACTTCTAATCAATAGCCTCACTCACTTTTCATGGGAGTGAACACCGTGCCCTTTGAGGTTTCAGTCGGAGCGTTCACCAAATCAACTTTGTGTTTGTTTTACAATTTGTGGGTGCCTCATGTTTATGTTTTCCTGTGTGAGTAATGCAGCTGTTTACCACTCTGATTGGTCCAGATCTGATTCAGAGGCCCCGTCTTCAAGAAGACTTTGCTGCAATGATAAATACGCCATTCACATTCACCACAACATACAAATAGTTCCCATTAATGAGCAGTGCTAGTATTTGGGGTGATTTATACACAGGATATTAGCAAGGGATGATTGAGGCTAACTGGCCGCCCCCTCTCTGCCACATTCTGTCTGCTCCATTGACACTGCTCCAGCCCCAGTCTCATCCTTCACATGGCCCCTCTCCTCTGTCAGAGTGGAGATTATAACAAGAGCACTGGGGGAGAGCTGGGGTCTCTATTGTATTATCCATGTGCAAAGGCTGTTGTGTCTGCTCAGATTTTTCTTTGTGAAATGACTCCCTCAACACTTATGGGCGCAATTACAAAGTATTACATAACTGCTGCTGACATGGAATGCATTTGTAGTTGTTATCAATATCAATGATCATCATTATTATCATTATTAATATCAATATAGTATTTATTAATGATGCAGTGTGTAACCTTTCTGGTGAGGGGTCTGCCACCTACTTAATGGTTCACAGTATGGCATTAAATCTGCTTCCTGACCAGCCGATCCCATCTACATTTTGTTCATATTCAAAAATGTCTGGACCCGGACAGTCAAAGGTGAAAATCCTCTGTCCAAACTTGAGATGATGCAATCACTGTCGCTAATTTGTAGCGCGTGTCTTTGAAATGCGGAAGACATCTCCTCTCTAAAATTCTTGTATCATTTAGAGCAAAGTATATAACTTATTTGACCTTAGATAATTAATAGTTTGGTGCTTTGATTGCTGCAAAAATCTGCAAACGGATTGTGTGTCTCTGATTGGTTAATCTGCCCATCAATCACACCCTCTGAAATCAGGGAGACAGAATAGGGCTTCAGATCCACTCACTTTTGTAAAGTTTTGTCAAAGTTTGTGGTTCTGGATGGCCTGGTTATTACTTTTGTATATTTCTAGATAACAAGCATGCACATCCACCAGGCCAACTTAAATAATGTGTGGAGATGCAACGCCACTGAATATATGATTTTAAAGTTGTTTTGAGAGCAGTAAAAAATACAATTGAATAAGTGAAAATAGATGTTTGATTACGTATTGTGAAACTTTCCTCACAAAGCAAAGTATACTACAGTATATGAAGACCTCACTCTAGAAAAGTTACACAGTGCTTCTTTATTCACTGGTATTGTTGTTCACTGCTTCCCTATAGCAAGATTATGCATGGAATTGTGTGTGTGTGTTGTACTTTACCTAGGAGAGGTTTTGCAGTATTTTGATGCCAAATATAGATAGTTTGGGTTAAATTTTTTCTATTCCCAGAGATGATGTGTGGCCGCCGCTGAAGCCCTGATGTGTTTAACAGGAAACTGGGCGTATAAATATAAAGTAAAGACAGAGAGAGATTGAGATCCTGACCATGAATCAGATTTCTTGACAGATAGTGTGGTCTATAAATAGACTGGAATTCGACCGGTTCCCTGGAATGCAATATGTGCACTACTCAATTTAATGCTATACTTTCTTTAACTGGCGCCAGGTTACTACTAGTGATGTCAATGTACAGAAAATATACAACACATATCTTATACATATTTGAAAGAACTTGATACGAATAGTTTTGCTGTGATGATATAATACGATAGTAATAATTGCTGAATGTAGTAGTGGAAGTTGTAACGCTAGTTCTGGTACTTTTAGCTGAGCAAAATGTTCAATACTACTAAATTGTATACTTAGAAGCATCTTTATATTTATATTTTCAAAATTCAAACATAACTGTTCCCTCTGGTGCATATTAAATCTCAGCTAATATTATGTAAGCATGTATATGGCTGCATATGCAATATTAATAAGCTACATAGCAGGTTATATTTTCCACTGTGTCATCTTAAAAACACCATGCTGCATTCAAAGCCATGTTGTAAATAGTAGATGTTTACCCATTCACTTGAAGTCAATTCCATTACTTTGCCTCCCAACAGGCTCTATCTGTGTGCATTCCTCAGGTTTAAAGCCCAGGTTCCTACATCTTAAACCAACACATTGCTTATTAATAGAATTTATGTGGTGTGTATCTTATTCTCAGGGACGCCATGTCTAATTATCCCATGAGCCACATAATCTCGGTGCGATTTATTAATTGCTAGGGACAACCGTATATACAGTGTGCGGGAATCTGCCCAGTGAGATGGCAATCTTTCAGTCTTATAACAAAGCCACTTCCTGTAGAAACTTTATTTAAACATGCTCACCTTTCTACAAAAGTGTATTATACAAAGAAAATGATGGCTGCTGACTGGCTTTTTACAAGCATAGAGCTGCTTTGTGCTGCCCAAGGTCCTTCCTCATAAGCAAAACAAGCGTAGTGCATATAGATAGGATTCACTACATGATAATATTGTTCCTTTGGTGTACTTAATGAGCACCCAGAGGCCTCGTGCATATCTTAAGCATCTTTCCGTGCGTCTAATCATGCCACAATAAATAGCAAAAGTTATATCGCCGTCTTAGTAACAATGGGGTCCGGCTATCCGAGTGCCCAGCCTCCTCTCACCTTTTATTTGAACATAATGGAAAATCAAACATCATTATCAGTACTCGGAGCTGTAAAAAACAAACGTCAAACACAAACACACGCACACGCACATACACACACACACACACACAGACACACACACACACACACACACACACACACAGTTTTCTTCAGTGTTTTATGCTCTCCCTGAGGACGTGTCCACGCCTGTTGCAGACTGGACATAAATCCCAAACAGGGCTCAATGTTGTACCAAGAGGAGGCCACAGAATGAATGGGCAGTGCAGGACAAGTAACAGCCGCACAGTTTAAATACAGTGTACAGTGTACAGTATAGTAGGTGGATCCATCCACCAAGAAACACATGACATGCTTCAGGTTAGGTACTGCCAACACAGGATTTTCATCTAGTGAAAATGTGTGACTCAATTTAAATATAACTGAAATATTCTCAGCCAGTTTCCAAACAAAGCATGTCAGGTTGCACGTATATACTACTCATAAGATCTGCAATAAATAGAAGATTCAGTCATGTGTTAAGAGCTATAATCATGTGTATATTGTACACGGTGATATGAAGTATGATATAAATCATATTTCAACATCACAAATATACCATAATATAACCCATAATGAAAATGAGTTTTTCTAATGCAGAATCCAATTCTTGAGAAGGCTTTTTCAACTGAAAAGAGGTGACCCTAAATGCATCCTTTGGCAGAACACATAGCTGGGGATCCAAATTGTCCTTCAGAGTGTTATTATTTCAGAGAGCTATTGCCATGCACAGTGCACACTGAGGCTGGAACAGGCCTGCATTTGCTGTACACTCCACTGCAAAATGAGACTAGTCAAGCCCTAATGTAACCAGCAAAAGCTGGATAAAATCTATACAAACCCAATTATGAATCAATTTGAGTTTGTGTCAGACTGTCTGGTGCCAACAGAGTGGATTTTTTATTAACTTATGGTCTGGGAAGAATGAAACACTTTTCATTTGTGTACTTCACTATGTAGCTCCGTGATTCAGGGGATGGGTGTTCACACTGCCTTTGTCTCTCTTGGTGTTCGTGAGAAGATTTGGAAAAATTGAGATTATGATTTGAACATTTCTCTGCTATAATATTGCCTTATACATTAGAAGGATTAGACGAACACTAGGAGGTCTATGTTTTAAAGCAGAGCAGAAGGTAGTTCAACAGTTGATTGAATCGCTCAAATATCTCACACAATGATTGCTATTACAATGTTTCTGTGGCACATTTGAGCTGAGGCGGATCTTACCCTGCACCCCACTGTCCTGCTCTGGCGTATCAAACTGGGTCACATGCTTGAATATTCATGATTTTCTATGACAACTCCCTGCTATTCCATGTCAAGACCTATGTTAATTCTGAGTTTTGCACATTGAGCTCACTTGAAACTCAAACTACCTCAGGATGTGAGCAGAGATACACTTTGATGAGTGCACGGCCCACTTCAAAGACAATAATGCCGCTGTTCCAACTTATTAAATAACTCTTATGTTTTCTGTGTTTACTAGACATATGGCAGCCATTTCTCCAGGGTCACCGAGGCTACAGCTGTGATACACTCAAACAGTATTGATCTGAACAAGATAGCCAGGTGGCCAATGGGATTTCTTGGAAAGTGGTCCTCAGAATTGGTGCTCCTGTGTCTTGATGAAATGTTGGTTCCATATTCTGAAATGCACTGGTCAGCTGGGCTCAGAGCTCATCACCATCACAATCCACGTGTCAATGCTTTTCTGTCAATATCTTTAGCCACACTTGAGCCCTATAGCATCCAGGCGTCATCAGCATTATAGGGCTGTGGGGTACAACAAACACAGACCATTTACAACTGATGATGAATGATTCTTGAGTAAAACATATAAAGGATGGTTTAGCATTCTTGTATACATTGGTGTCTAGATGAGGAAAACCATGTCTGAACAGGTATGCTTTTTTCACTTAAGAAATGCAATCTATCTTTTTGTTACAGCATTTGAATTCAATCAGTATTTTGACTAGCTTCATGCAAAAACATTAAACAGCTTAAATAAGCATAAGAAGTAAGAAAATGTGCTAAATAGATCAATTCACAAAAAAGGAAACCTACCTAGCTTGAACGAAATAGAAATGTTTATTAAAGTAGACATGTGCATGTTTTAGGGGCTTTGATGGGGCTTAGGCTCGTGGACCTTGTATCCTCTTATCTGAAAGATAAAGCAGAGAATAGAGTTAGGAGAGGGTGGGGCACTGAGATATGAGTAAAGAGGTATTTGGTCAGGTGGTTAAATAACATAGCGCCCAACCAAAAAGGACGTGGACGAGGTGTGGTCCTGCTCTTGAACTTAAGATAACAAAATTTGTCTTTATTAAATAAGCATCATGAGTCTTTCTAAAACGCTGTGTCTACAATGTTTGGTTTCTCATAAGTATCAGATATTCTCTGTGTTGTAGGCTCTGTTTAGCCCTTTACTTTACAAATACAAATACATTTCTTATTTATTTTCTCTAATCTTATGTTTTCTTTTATTGTAAGTGAAATATGACATTGTAAGCCCATATTGTGACATGATCTCTTCTCCGAGCCTCTATAGATTTACCAATGGTTAACAGACATAAAGATCCCATAGGTTCCATTAAATGTTGCCCTACGGTACTTCATCTCTGTGCTCCCGAAGTCATTCAGCTGCCACCTACAGCGAACACCTGCAACATCCCTACAGGTCAATAAAGGCTAAAGGACTGGACAGCACCAATGACAGCACTCTCCCCAGACACTTCCCTCAATGTGCGATGACCTCTCATTAGTCCAAAAGTAGGTCATATATACGACGTGGTGCTAATCGGCTGTGGAGTGAGCAGAGTGCACTTCATCGAGGGATATTAAACAAGACTCTTGGTAATCATTTACTCCTTCACTGCCAAGAGCGCCATCATTAATTGGAAATGGTGCGGATTGCTTGGCATGTTTTTTAACAAGTTTGACTGAGAAACACCGAAGGGAGCCAAGCTGTGGGAGTGTTCGAGACAGTAGAGGCATTAGTGGTAAAAGCAAAAGTGCGAGGAATGTGTTGTGTTAGAGAAGAATACAAGTGGCATGGTGGCAGCCTGTGCACTATTCCTATTTCATCCACGATTCGTTTTAATCCTGGAAAATGTGCACTGTGACAACACCGTAATTTAATGTAACACAACAGCCCAAAGTCCATGGAATGTCTGGGACTGGCTGTGAATGTGGTTAAACATCACATTCTCAGGAAGCAGGACTACACACGAGTCATACTATGTGTTTCCACAAGGGACCATCAAAACACACTGAACTATGAGGAAAGATGAAATCAAAACACTGGTTACAGGGCAGACATTGGCAGCTTAGAAATTTAGTTTTCCTTTAGCAACAAAATGTAACAACCACCTGAATAAATTAATCATTTTTAAGTGGACATATGCAAAAAGCATATGTCAAACAAAGTTGTATTTTGAGTAGTGGTCGGCCGTTATCGGCGTTAACGTGCTGCGTTAACTGTGGGACTCTTATTGGGCGACATAAAAAATATCGCCGTTAATCTATTCTCAAAGTTGGGCAGGGAGCTGGGTCTATATTAAGCGAACTATGATGACTTTCACCTTTAGCGTGGATGTATACCTCGCCGAATTGCACTTATGCAATGTGGAATTAGTTTACTGTAGGAGATCTACCAGTCTCAAGTACCACCTAAACACAAAGCATCAGTTAACGAACGCTGATGCGGGTCAAGCACTGAAACGCCGGGGAAGAGTCGCCGTCAAACTACTTTGTTTGAGTGTAACCGAGGTGCAGCTCTATCAGACAAGCCAACTAACCTTCTTGTTCAGTGGAGCCACTAGCTGCTGACCATAGACCGTATATATGAATGGACATAGCTAACGCGCTAGCCGCAAAATGAGTGAGCTGTTTTTTTTCAGCGCTTATAATTTATGCAAATTATTCATGCGGTTTGAAGCTTCGTTTCTGTAAAAAGTAAACTAATGTGCACAAAGCTGCATTAAACACATTATAATATAAAACGGGCTGATGTGGCTCCGCAGTGGTTATGGGTTATATGTTGTAAAACTGAATTTATTTATGCAAAAGATTTTTATTAATAATCTGATGCAGTGTAAAACAGGGTAAAAAAAAAAGTATGAACGGGCCTTGTTGGCTTTACTTTTTGAAAAGTTTTGTTTACAAGGAATTCATTTTTTTAATAATATTTCATACATTTGTTACTTGTTTGAGAAAATTTGATTTGATTTTCATTTGAAGTTAAAGCACATGTTTTCTACATATCCCATGTAATTTTTTTCACTGGATTATCAAAACACTCCTTCCATCTGCTGCTGGTTCGGCCCATCCATTACATTTTAGAACTCATCACCCCTGACATAGAGCCTGGCTCCAGATTCGCTCCTGTAACCGTTAGCATAGCGAGCCTCATTTGAGCGGCGCTGAACACTGTGGGGGACGTCATCGTGTTAATCTAGATTAATCTAGATTAATCTAGATTATTTAAAAATTGCAGTGCACTGTATTTCTTTCTCCAGTTTTTTTTTTCCATATAGTCATTTTGATACAAATTTGGTAAAAAATCTGCTGTTATTCATCAAAGGTGCCAATAACTTCATGGCTGAGGCTCTGTGTTGTGATGACATGTATGCCGATGTCACCTCCAATTGGGCACCACAGTTTTCTAACACAGCAATCAGCAGACATATTTCTTTTATTCATTTGTTTTAGATAAATATTGCAAAAGTATAACATAATGAAACACGGATGTCATAGATTATAAGTATATAGCAGATACAAGCACTATATGTCTTCTTTAGATTAATTAATTAATTTAATCCCTGTTTATAGATTATAGATATATATCAGAAAAAGCATAATAGCCTTGAATATGTATGAAATATGTATGAAATGAATTTTCTTTTTAAAATACTTTGCTATTTCCTCCTGCAATTTCACATATTTTCCTCAGCTCCATTTTTCTTGAAATGACAACTCCTCTTTGAAAGATTAGCCCTCTATACCTGAATCTATATCACTTTGCAGTTAGTCAAGAACAAAGAGTCAGACAAGTAAGTGAAGAGTGGCAATTCCACCAAGCTCCAACAAAGCCCAGATTCAAGAGAACCCCTCCCCCTCTGCCCACATACGTCTCCAGCAGCACCCAGGAGTCAAATATACCAAAGCTTATTGATCATCGTCTGCTTACAGCTGTCATTCACTCAGACAACTCCAGAGCCTAATAAGAAGCACTATTTCCGTCTGGTCTCAGAGCCTCTGTATCTTCCCCCTACCAGCGCTGCCCCATACCTCTTTACCACCCTCCCTTGCCTTCCACCAAATCCAACATTTAAAGATTTATCTCCTAAATGAGAACCTGTAGTAAACAGGCTAATCTGTTTGGCAGCACTCTCGGCCATGGCTGAATAAAACATTTGACAACGCTAAGCTCCCTGAATCTTCCTATCTCTCCCTGGCAAAAGACATCTCCGTGGCCAGCTCACTTCATTGTTAATCCCTGTACAGATCGCGTTCTTCCAAGCTCCTTCTTTTTGTTGCATTGCTGCAGGGGTGTGGCCGCACTTTTGTCTCGGCTGACAGAGAGTTCATTATGCGATTGTCAAAGAGGAGCTAATGCAATAACGGCGCTCACATGCTAGCAAATCGGGGGCCAAGTCGGACGATTCATGCGGCACAGTCCCCGGTCCCCCTGCGCGCTTGTATCGTACGGGCAGTCTGCCATCTTGGTCTGTGGTGACAGGTCCCCTCTGAGGCGTTTACCCGCTCATCGCTTAAAACCCCTTTTAATTGAAATTACACATTGGTTGATAAACTCGTGGAGGCTTATCAAGGAGGAGATGTAGTGGTGGCTCAAGTCTTTCATGCCTTTATTCTTTTTTATTATTTATGTCTCTATAGACCGTGCCACAAGTGACGACTTTGGAAGATGTCATTTGCATTCTGTTTACATTTAGTTTTATGCAAGATCAAATCAAATCCAGTATATGGGATCTTTAAATAATGGTTGGCAGCACTGGTAGGTGTATTGTGTTTTGCAAAATAATGATCAGTTCCATTTAATTTGACATATTATAGATTTTTTTTTTTAAATTGTTCATAGTCAAACATGGACCAATACATAAATATTACAGTTTCAAGGCCACTACTACCATTGTGAGGTATTGGTTTGGGCAAGACATTTCACTCACCTTGCTTATGTTGTTGGGTGGTTTTCCTCCTCGAAATGCGATTAAACTGGTACTATTCCAAGTTGTTTAATTAATCTTTGGTGATGTCATTATGAGGGCAGCAGAGCAGTGATATAGAAAGTGATTTAACATGTTGCCGGATTACTTGTGTGTTATGCAGTATTGGCGTACAGCACAGTTACCTTTTGGAATTTGTCACTGACTATAGTGTACTGCAAAATATTCACTTGGTATTCCTACTTTTTCCCCAGTGTTTTGTTGTTTAGGACCTGCACCATACAATATAGTGTCTCTGTAAGCGCTTCAGTCCTTATCTGACATCCCTGGGCCGGTGAGCTACAGCGGCACTCCTCCTCTCTGCTGGAAGCCGTCAGCAGGCCCAGATGGATCAGCCTTCTCCTGCCCGTGTCACCCATTTGTGTCTGAACTAAAGAGCTTTGTACCTTCGTCATCCATCAGCTCACAAACTCCTCATTTTTCACCCAGGCACTTTACACGCTAATGCACAAGCCCCATAATTAGGTCAGAGACAGTCTTGTCACTCGATGTTATTTAAAGCCAGTTATAAAGTTATAAACTCGTCCACTCACCTTCTACACTTTTTTTTACTGAATGAACAGATAAAATCAAGGCGATGCCATCATTTTGTAATAAACATCTCAGTCACTCTCACTTCAGTCTGACTTCAAGTCGTCTTTACAGAACCATTGTGTTGGATTGGGAACTTCGGAGCGTGCCGAGCCCTTTTGTGTGAAGAACAATGTTATCAAGTCAGACTTCTACACTACGCTGCTTTGCCAATAGAAAAGCACATTAGCTCGGTTCAATATCCCTCCTTCCTACTCAGAGAAAACCACAGTGCACTTTTGAATGGGATCCAGCACAGCAGGCCTAATTCAATATGAAAATACAATAAGCGTACGACCAGGTAAACAAGCTCAGAATCTACATGTTCAGCAGAGGCTCTGTGCTAGAGCCTTCCACCCCAGCCTTGTACGAGCAGTAGCAGATATGGAAGTCATTATTGCATAACAGGTGTAGTTGTAATAGTGGAAGGCCCAGTTGTAGATATAGCAGCTTTACACTGGCACCGCCCGGTTAAATTAATGAATGAGATTATATTCTAAAGTATGCATACTGTATACATTGTGTTCTTGGGCAATGCACTTCACCTACCTTGCCTGTGTGTAAAAGGTGTGTGTGAGTGAGTGAGAGAGTGAGTAATTGGTTGTGGTTGGAGAGGCCGTTGGTGAAGACTGGCAGCCATATTTCAGTCAAGCCCTGGGCAGCTGTTGCTACTTCCTAAACTTGGAGAGAATAGAAAATAGCGCTTTGTTATGGACCAATTATTTCTTACTTGTTTTAATAAATTGGAATTGTCAAGGGTGTTTTGAACTATGTGCAACGTCTGTGGATTACATACACTCAATACAGCACTATAGTTTATTGGTTTATTGGGAGCTGAACACAGATGGAGAAGATGGGGACTTGTAGGATGAGGTGCAGATGGAATGTACTGCAGAAAGTGACCTCTCAAACAGCATGTGGACGCAGAAAGCTTCAGAGAGCCACCTGAGCTCTGAAACAGGAGCCTCTCACTGACAAGCCTTCACCAGGGACCCCCCCCCTCCCAATCGCCCAACACATGCTCAAACCCTACACCATGTATGTCAGCATGGTCATTAGTCTAATTGCTGATTACATGCACAATTGTCCCACACAGTTTGGCCAGATGCGCACAAGTATAAACTACATCACCAGAACATTTGGCCCTAAACCTGAAAATGAATCCACCCTGAGAACTTGTCCTGTGTAAATGTAGATGCATGAATTGCTAATGCATAACTGCACAATGTGTCACAGATTATAATGTACACTTATGGCCAGTTCAAGTATCTGTGGAATTCAAGGCAGTGGTAATTCTTGCGGGCTCCATTATTTTATACACGGCGGCTTTGACAGTGCGTCAGAGAGAGTGAATGTAATGTTTTTACAAGGTCTTATAGAAGTTCTTGTTTAAATACCTGCTGCATATTTCATATGTTGGTAATTTTTTTGACATATTTCAGAGATAAGCTGCTGAAATATATATACGGCTCTCAGCTCAAATTTATTAAGTCATGGTACTAACTACATGACTAGCTTAGTCATGTCCTTTGTGGTTAAAAAAGTTGAAATGATATGCACTTACAAAAGCTTTTCCAATATACTTTGCCAAGTGTCCCTGACTGTCAGTGCTTAAACTGGAGAGACCACTGGATCTTCCATTTGGACTCCTCATGAGAGATCAGATTTTGCCTCACTCACAAAGCAACAGCTGTGTGCACTCTGCATCCAACAACACCCGTTTGATCACATCATTTTAAACCTGGCACCATCTCTCTAATGAATATTTCACATTGCATTTGGAGCAAAATCAGGTCTCCTTGTTAAAAATGCAATGCATTTCATAACAGAATAATAACCAATTCAAACAAAGGCTCACCTTTGCAATTACACTATCAGGAGTCAATATTGGGGCAAGCCATGTCTGACCTCCAACAGGAAATTCCCCAATGTCTTGACTTTTGTGCACTTACTGGGTCAATAGGCTTTTTGGGAGACAGCACTAGAGGGGAGAGCTGCCCCTGTTTGCTGGATTGTGTTGTGTGATTGAAATGGGATCTTTCCCCTCATAACTCATCTATTCTGGGCTATTTTCCTCTGTGGAGCTCACTTATCATTAGACCACTCCGCCATGATCTCGACAAATGAAGCCAGAGCAATGAAGCTATCATTGTATTTGCCATTTACTTAACTGTATGTTTTTGTACATTTTATTGTATTGTTTTGATATTGTGATATTATAGCTTTTTAACTGCAACAGACAATTCATCTGCAGCAGTATTGGATTTGCCCCTTCATGCAGTTCATCCAAAGCATTGAGTGAAATCATAACATAACACTGGAGTTTTTGTGCATTGTTTTTTGTGCTCCAAACCTGCGAAGGTGTGGGTGGCTCTGAGAGGTAGAAGCTGCTAAAATCTCTCTCTCTCATCAGTACAATGTGATGAGTGTATGCATTGTCACTCCCCTGGGTCTCCGAAGCCTTGACCCTTATCCACCCTCCTCTCTCTCATTTCACTGGTGTACTGTACATGTGCACTAGTATGAAGCACAGAGATCCAGCTAAACACTTGTTGCGGAGAAATGGCATTGCTCTTCATGTGTATGGCTATAACTAAGGTCAAGGGGGACATTTTCTCAATCATTTTTTACCTTTCCCTGAGTAAACATCGCCAGGGCCCTCAAATGGACTGACACTCAAAGATGGATAGGCCTTGTGTACACTGGGGTAGATGGAGCCATGGCTGTGTGCATTATAATATGCTTGGGAGCCTGTACCGGGATTAGCGGCTCATTTCGGTGGCAGCACAGTTGGCCTTCGTAGAGTCCCAGAGGAGGGGGACAGCTGAGGGGGGGGTGTTTAGATAGGGACTAGCGCTGTGCAAAGGACGAAGAGGAAGAAGAGGAGGAAAAGGGGGCACAGCTCAGGCTTATCTGACACCAAGGGCCAAATTTGAGATGGTCCACCACCAGCTTAACCAATACACGGCAACGGGCTTAACCATAGCAGCTGACAGGAGACCTCTCCAGAGATGTCTTATCATATCCAGACTCACTCTAAATAAACTACAACTTTAGCAGGATTTACATAGGGTTTTAGCACAGAGCGTGAACACGAGTGGAAGAAATAACAGATTTGCAATAATTAAAATCGAGCTATTGATATCCCAGTATAATCAGTTTAGCTACAGTGTTCTCTACAATGTTGAAATGGCATTTGGATACTTTCTGGCCCCAATGTAAATCTGTTTGTTCCTTGTAGACATTTTGGAAGTTGCCTAAAGTTATAACAATGCCCGAATTTTAAAGGAATATTAATTATCTGGAATATTCCACAGTATTGGTATGGTATGGTACAGGTCAATTTAAAAATGATTATTTAACTATTATTTAATTTAATTTAATTTAA
>KN491393.1:1287-30082 GCA_000787155.1 Scartelaos histophorus | reverse complement strand
TGTATTTTTTTAAGATGAACCTATGATAGATTAGTTTATGGTTCATTCTAAGATGTTATATTAATCTAAAACTGCTTAGTAATAAAAACATGTCTTGTGACTTGATAACCTGTTTGAAACTGCAGAACTGATGGATAACACCTTTTCCTATTGGCATTTCATTGTAGATTATCAATTACATGTTTTTATTGTTGCAAAATGAACTGGCTTTGGTGAATGGCTATTTTTTAACCCCGCATTATGACCTGTATTATAAACTTGTTTTGTGTAATCTGTGTGACATTTTCTGAGCATTTACGCTTCAAATGCAGGGCAAACAGGACGACTCAAACATGTATGAATCAAGTGAAACACAAAATAACATATGAACAAGCTACAATACTGTTAATAGGTCATCAAAGTCGATGTTATACAATGTGACCCCACTCATCAATCTGACCGTCCACTTAACAACTTATTATAAACTCAACTTTGTTTTTGTTCACGCCTTATCTTTGCTGGAAACAGGATATTGTTTTAACCCATAATAGAGAGCTACTAAAACGAGCAATACATCTATTTGAAACCAAGCAATTTAGAAAGTTGGCAACCCCAATAAGAGAACAGCAAATTCAGACCAAGGTCAGACTAACACGCTCCACATCAGAGCTCAAGCAACACCGTAGCAATCACAAAAGAACTGTTGTGCTGTTGATTATAGTAATTAGGGAACCATTAAAAACACTGTTGCCATGGTTATGAATCAGAAATGAAAGAAAATGACAAGTAAACTTCAAGTGCACAAATGTTTCTTGTAAGCACATGCGCACCACACGGCACATTTTGGATAGAATTGTGAGCATTGCTTTTTCCAAGTGAATAATTCATACTCAAGGCTGATAAAATAACTTATGAAGTTAGTCCCATTAAAAACTTTAACAAAATATTCATCATTTAAAGTCATTCAAATGCTAGTCAAAGGTCATGATTTAAAAATGTTAAATATGGCCAGATCCAAGGTGAACCAAATCAATAATTTATCTACATTATGCTAACTTCATTTGCATATCAGTGAGAAATGAATGATGTGAGGCAAATACTGCAGTGCTTTTCATTTCGTAAAGGCCCCATGAATATGAGAGACGTACTAAATTTGAACCAGTTTGAACTCTAGATAGATTAAACTAAACAGAAAAAGGGTTTTCATCAAATAATACATTTTTATATGTCATTTTGATGTAATTTCAACTCGTCCGAATCTATGCTATTCTGTATTCTGTTGTCTATAGTTCAGATTAAGGATGTCAAGATTCAAATGTTGGAATTTTGTGCTAATTTTGGAAGTAAAATGAAGTTATTTTCATTCCGTCAATACTCCAAAGAACCTTAACATTACCCTTAATCGCAAAACTTGATATTCCAACATCTCTACTTCAGATAACAGTTTATTCCGATGAGTTAATAAAAGAATACGCCTGGAAAACCAAAGAAGACATTTTATTCACTTGTTCTACAATGTTAAATCCAAGTTTGAAAGGAACGCGCAACAAGATAACACAAAGACAGTATGAATAAACTTGATGTGAATTTTGCGCTCCAAAAAGAGAATAGCCAAACTAAAGCGACAGATGCAGGCTCAGAACATTGCAGTGTTCTGTGTGTAAAAATAAACAACCAACATTTGAACAATTGGCCATTATGCAATCTGTTAAAGTGTGGAAAATTCCCACTTCGCTCCCTTATTTACTTTTCTATCCTTTGCCGTGTTTACAGCCTCAACAAATTATCAGATATCTTCAGACTCCAACAAGCAAGACTAGATATTTGTTTACACACCTCCAGCTGAGTGACAGTGATGTTTCTCTTTTTGCAGCTCGATCTGACAAATTATTCAAATCCTCATCTTACGGACAGCGTTTGTGTGATCTCTCCACCTCTCCACTTATCTGTTATTTACTTTGGTAGTGTCCCCTGCGATTTGGATCTACCTGCACGGCTGAGTCTGTTTACTGCCGCTCTTGGCTCGTGTAATAAATGTTAAAGGAGCTCCTGACTGGTATGAAGTGTGAGGAAGACAAATCCCGAATGTAGTTATAGGCAATAGGACAGTGTGTCTCTAGCAGGCGCCACTTGTGGGTAATGCAGTTTTGCTGGATTTTAAATGGCATAACGTCAATCTGTATTCAGGTTATAGCGGGTCAGTCTCGGGTTTGTTGCTGTAGCTATGTTCCAAATAATGCAGAAATCCTCAAATATTTTATCCTGAGCTTTTGTGATCTGATTGAATACGCAAAAGAAGCACAAAAGAGAATATCCTGCAGCTATGTAGTTCTGATCATGAATCTGAAAGACAAAATGAATCGCGTGTACATTAACCTTAACTTATAGCACGATAATAAACCTGGTAATGTCTGGATTTTTCTATTTAATATTTCTGAAAGTACAATATAACAACTATTAGCTCATAAAACCAGCTTATCTGAGAGTCAGACAGCACCATTTGGAATCTAAAACTACACGTAGGACTTGTCAGATCTTCCTACTCGAGTAAATATCAAACAAACTTCCATTAAACCAACATTTTTTGGTTGTATATTCTATTAAATAACTTTGATACTGACTAGGCTTGTATATAACCATAAGTTTGAATGAGATTTGAATTTGAGGATTATTCAAGTTGAATACATGTACTATACTCTATATCTACTGCTCTACTATCCTGTCAAATCCTGACACTCTTTCTGGAACTTATTTATGCTGTTAAGCCCAGAGAAGTCAAGTTTTGCGTACCATACAATTTATTTCTCTACATCTATCAGCTTGTATTACAGCATGTCCTCACTTAGACTCGCTTTGTGAAAAAGGTATGGATAGCTTGTCAACGTAGCATTTAGAACTTTAAATTTGACAAACCAACGCATAGCCCGCATACAGAAATAGTGTCCCTGTCAAAAGTTTGAGCATTACTGTAAATTGTTTGGGAAGGCATGTCTACATTTTTACTGTAGGAGCTGTGATACAAGTGACAACGTAAATAAGAAAAAATGACAATTGAACTGAACTGAACCGTGCTTCACTGCTAAAAACTTTTCTCCTCACTTTCCCCATCTCTTCCCTTACATGTCACGTTGTGCAGTATCCCCTGTCCTGAATGCTAATGGTATTGTAAGTACTTTGGCGCTGAAGTGCTGAGAAGACATTCAGATGTTTCAAATGTGTGCCGCTCTTTTCATAAAACCACCAGATTTCCCTTATAAACCGCCGCTCAGAAATAGACTTTCTCCAGCTGGGTGCGAGCGCAGATGAAATTTTCAATTAACCGCACAGAAAGGATCTATTGAAATCCAGCGTAAAATGGAGTGTCTTTCGAATCCATTGCACCTTGATAATTATTCCCTAGCGCTGCGAAATAGCATCTGAGGAGGACAGCTTTGTTTAAATTCTACTTAGAGCCACGCATTATATGGCATTAGCTATAGGGTCTGTGCGTGCTCCAGTGGGTAGGATACAGGTAGTTGTCTGCACTTATACGACGCATATGCCAACGCTCCAGAGCCCACTTCTGTCCGATTGAGCGCGAACAGCCATTATGACATTTCCCAAAGAGTCTTTTGAAGTCCGGCCCTGGCGCGCATCGCACTTCTAAATGTGCTGCCAATCCTCATCGCAGCCACGTGTCAGGAGAGTCCTTTGGTGAAATGAAATTATGTCTCGACAGCCTCGCACACGCTACATTTCCCAGATGGAGAAAGTGGAAGAAATGTACTTGGAAGGTGGGAAAGAATAGTGGAGGCAGACTCAGGTAGAATTCACTCTATAGTTGGGTGGCTGTGTGAATGTAAATGAGTGCGAAAGTCATGCTACACTGGACTGTCCTGGAGCTTGTCACCGCTACATAACCGGAGGAGTTCTCAGTATATTTCCATGAAGAGCTGAGTCAGGCTTTGCTCTAACTGGATTTCGATGACAGGGAGAAGGAGCTATTGAGTATGCAACACTGCTCCCACACTGTTTAATTTTTAGCATTTAACTAGCTAATCCCCTTTTGACATTTATTGTGGATTTTGAAATCATACTGTTCTGTTTGTACTTTAATTTGACATGTAGTCGGCTAGCTTAAAGGTAAACGCCATCTCTTAAGCGGTCAAACTATCAAAAGAGAGAAGTAGAGACTGGCCATTTTTTAATACTACTTAACTATTAATAATTGATCACTTGCCTGCACTCCAAATATGCACTTTGGTGGTGGAGTGTGACATTTACATTTGTGGGTGTTTGTATTGGTCAAAATACCCTGAAAAACATGAATTTTCACAGTTGGCTGGGTCGCGTCTCCACGGATCTGACTAGTTATGTGGTCTTGTGATACCCACTTATCTGCATGGAGGGAAAAAGTTAAATGTGATACTGTGGAGCATTATAAACAATCTCCATGGAGACAAGCTGGTGATCCACAGGTGTTACTTAGCCTGGAAAGATGCATAGTGCACATTTAATGATGACAATTAAAAGAAAACAAACAAATCAAAGCACAACTCCAGATATATTATGGATTTTAGGATTCAATCTAAAGTCCGTCACACACTACAGGAGAATTTGCTCGATTTTGGTTCCGATTTCTTCTCCCCAAGTTCAAGGAGGCCCAACTTTTTGTCTTTATGTGTGATTTTGAAACTGCTGTGCTCCTCGTGTGTGGTGCCATTGTCACATCATCACCACCAAACTTGACAACAGCCAATAAAACAGAGCATCAGGGTCAGAGGAGTGACGGACACAGAGACACAAGATACAAAAATAAAGACTTTATTACTCACCTCTCGTAAAGTGGTAAATTTAAAGTGCAGCATCTCATCCACATTATCCATAGAAATTGTCCACCGCAAATAATGACATCCAGTCCACAAAACTGTGCTATTTATCCAATCTGAATCTCTATTAAGCCGTAAAAACTTCCTCACATGTCAGTTTACATCCACACAGCACGGATCGATGTGGAGCTGCAGATTACCGATAGTGACTCTAGCCAATCTTTTACGCTTTAAAAATCATGTATCTGAAATATTGCATCACATTTCACAAATAATAACACGGTTTGACTTGTATTTAAAATAGAAGTGCAGAGTTCTGACATTTTGAACACTTCAGAGTCTCACAACGAGTATTATTACAGCCTGTGGTCCGCAGACATATCCCACTGCCGTCTTTCCGATCGGAGATTTTCTCATAAGGTTCTCCTCGTGTTTGTGGTGTGCGCTTTTTGTTGCATGTTTAAAAATGGTTTAAGACTGAAAAATCCTCAAAAATCCCTCAAAAAAGTCAATTTTACCTAACATGGGTTTAAGCTTTAAATGAATAACTGTGTCACACTTCACATCCGCTAAGACTGGACTTCCCCAAACAGCATTACATCAGCAACACATCACCACACATTAGTCATTGTAGCCCTCAGCCAACTGGCCCCTCATAATAGATCTGCCGTAGAGCTTGGTCACCTGCCAATATGGACGGGACTGTAGAAAAAGTGGTAATCCTCCATATGATTATTTTTAGTTTATTTTGCCAGCAGCTTCAATTCCAAGGCCGTCCTCTGAAATACTTCCAGCATTCTGATATTACAAGATATTACAAGAATTGTACAGTGCTGTTCCATTTACAGTACAGCCAACATAATAAACATTTCAATCAATATCCCGTACTCCATAAAAAGCAGCTATCCCTTTATAAATGCACCGCTTGAAACTGATAATAGCCAGAGAGTTATCTGCCAGAAGCAAATGACCCCACATGAGGGAGATAGAGCGATGGATGATTAAACGTGCACTTTGTAACTTCGCTTTTTTGCCTCCATCGAGCCGTGCATTGCCTGGAATGTTCCACATTACGGCATCCAACATATCTAACTATCTAAGCATTTATTATAATACAGCTGTTTTTATGCAATAACATAACTTGAAAAACATGGATTCCTACTGTGCCCAGGGTCACCCCTCCACGGATCTGACCTGTAACTTAATCTAATATATCAATCTCTGTGTGGCATTACATATTGACAGTTCTACTTGTATGTAAACGTATTTTGGTATTTGAAACTGTATGTACACGTGTATGGTGGCTGATAACATATTTTAACTAGAATTATTACTTTTTATTTTCTGAAGTACAGAACAGCAACTTCTGTTAAAATGTTGTGTTTAATGTAGTGTTGGGCCGTTATCGGTGTTGACGTGCTGCGATAATGTGGCACTCTTATCGGGCGACATAAAAAATATCGCCGTTAATCTATTCTCAAAGTTGGGCAGGAGCTGGGTCTATATTAAGTGAACTATGATGACTTTCACCTTTAGTGCGGATGTACCTCGCCAAATCGCACTGTGGGGGCAACGAGTTTTCGAACCTGTCGCTCCTGTGAAATACACAATGAACGCCACACGCCAACATGGTGCAGCTACGAAGCCCCGGGTTTGCTTTAAAGAAAATACATTTTTAAAAAGCTTCCCAATGGAGACATCAACAAGTCTAAGGTTGTTTGCACTTTATGCAATGTGGAATTAGTTTACTGTAGGAGATCTACCAGTCATAAGTACCACCTACACGCCGGGTGGGGCACTGAAACGCCGGGAAGAGTCGCCGTCAAACTACTTTGTTTGAGTGAAACCGAGGAGCAGCTCTATCAGACAAGCTAACTAATGCCGCTCATCTCTCAGTACCTGCTGCAGTGATCCTCGTCATCTTGGTCTTAAAATGTTCTTATTAACATGCTCTACATGATCCTGAACTTTTTTTACACTATTTTGTTTGTCAAAAAATCCTATTCATAACATAAATCCTGGCTCCAGATTCGCACCTGTAACCGTGAATTCAGAGCTTCCCAGATTCGCACCTGTAACCGTGAATCATCAGAGCTTCATCTGAGCGACGCTGAACACTATGGGGGACGTGACACTCGCTTAGTCCACTTTTTTATACAGTCCATGCTGCTGACCCATCACCGTTAATCTAGATTATTTTAAACCCGTCAATTAGATCAATCTAGGTTAAAAAAATTTAATCTATGCCCACCATTAGTTTAATGTTTATTTTACATCAGAATAAACCTTCAATCTTCAATATTTTCATGTTTGACTATATCTATAATGGTTTTCTTGTAAGAGACAATTTTTTATTTGATGAGATGCAAACGTCTAACATTTATCCGCATTTGAACCTGCAGCATGACAAAATTCTTTGAGTCAGTGTGTGTTTGAACTTGGAAAATGTCAAAGAGGCAGCATTTAATCAAAATGTGGCGTGACCAAATAGAGATAAGAGGAGCAAACTTGACCTTTAAAAGTCTATAGCTTTGTACATCTTCATAAATTTATTTCAAATGTTATTACGCCGAAGAATGCAATCTATGGTGTCCATCTTTGTTAAATATTCAGTCTATATATCTTTTTTTTCTGATTTTACTTTAAAAAGTACAAATCTGCATTTAATTCACTTCAAACATGGATACATGTTAATGCTAAGAGTGTGATCATTTTAACTGGGTAGAAACATTTCACATGCTAACAATTCTCAAGATGGCACCATGCTGATCTCCACAAAACATGGCTGCATAAATTGACTGAAATTGTAGCACTGAAGCTAGCTTTACCTGAACAGCACCTGCTAGCGGTATCCTGTGGAGAGGGCAGGTGCCATGTGAACACAAATGGAAACAGGCGCCTGCAATGTCTCTCCACATCTGTAGCCTGTCTCCTTTCAGCTGCTTTTCAAAGCAGGCCTGATTATTCCCGCTCTCACCTTGAAATGCTAACGCTAACCATAACAGTAGCTAATAGGCAGATTACATATTCCAAGGACTTCGGATGGCATTGTTTTTGGTGTTGCTCTCTCGCCTCCCCCTTTTTAGTGCCAGCTCAGACAAATCCACCCACTCGCTCTTTAGTCTTTTGTCCCACTGCGAGGATGTTTTCAAATGTCAGTCCGATGACAAGCAGCGTTGTGAGAGCTGAACGGACCAGGGCTGGCTGCAGCTTTTGTGCTGGGGGCTCGTCCAGGGGACAGACACACCGACACAGCCATTCATTCAGTCCATTTCTCAGCCCGGGTCTCGCCGCTATCGCCCGGGATTAGCATAGTAATGGTCCTTGTTGCATCACACTGGCTGTAATCAATTACGGCCGGTCATCCAAGAGCGTACAGTGGCAGACATTTACACCGCCCGGCTGTTTGTTAATCATGTCCAACAGCATTTCATCTGCGGACCTCGACAGTCAGCGCTTTAGGGAGACATGAAAAATATCAACACCAAAATGGTTACGAGAGGACGGTAATTGTCCACAAGTTTGTACATTAAATGAGATTTGTAGTACATTTTCTGATTATTACCAGAGTTTAAAATGACAATTGTCAGAAATCAGACAACTTTGACTTTGTGGTACAGCATAACTACATAACATGCAATGAGTTTATGCACTTTTTTTTTTTTTGTTTTTTAATTTTCAGGGACCAGAGATTACTTTTGCTGTCACTCTTAACGCTAACAGCAACTCTATTGTGCCAAATGTGGTTCAGCCACTTTATCACATCTAAAATATATATATTAAACCCAGCAACATTCTAATCTAGACTTATTTGTGAAGTACAGATTCCATTTAAATCAACTTTGACATCTCTTCAGTGTTAATTGTAAACTTGATTAACCATGGCATCCCTAATTCCCTGTCAGACTACGGTGCGCCTTATGATGCGATGCGCCTTATATATGTAAAAATAATTAAAATACGTCATTTATTGAAGGTGCGCCTTTTGATGCGGTGCGTCTTTTCGTGCGCAAAATACGGTAAAAGTGCTGAATTTAGAATCTGTCGTCATGTTGAAAATACTCTTGTTTGTATATGTATTATGAACAGATTATATTGATCTTACCTTAGCTCTGCCCAATCCAATTATATATTTCTCACTGATTTCAACATGTTTTTTTCCACGTTCAAATCAAATTACCTGCTGATAAAGTTTGCTATTTTTTTATTTCAAGTGTAATTTCCTTTTCCATTGGCAAATAATTGAACTCAAAATAAGACAAAGTCAAGACAAAGAAATTTCAAAAAGAGGAATAGTCGTGTTAAAAATAACGGTGGATTCAAGTTGTCCTCAGGTGTTGGATTTTCAGTGTTCAGACTTGTACATGAAAACTGGAACATTTACAACAATTAGATACATGTTGCTAATGTACACAAAGTTAATGTCAACAAAAGCAGAAATTCACTTGTAAATGCTTCTTTATTAACTGTTCATGCTGTAACAGGGTTTGTGACAATTTGCAGTTTGGAAATGCTCAAAAAATAAAAATATAATGGCAGGCAAAATGAGTCAAGACTTCAGAGTCCTGCAGTGTTTTACCGAATTACACTGATAAAAGAAGCCTTTGGCGACAACTTTATTACAATTATGACTTTATTATACTTTTACATGTTCTTACCAAGGCTTCTAAAATTATGCCACAGAGAAAAGTTTATGATTTTGTAATTTTTTATAATTTGTGGAAGCTAAAGTTCTCACTGATTCTATGTGTAACCCCTTTCACTGAATGACATCTTAAGATTTTAAACCTGTTAATATTCTTTCAAATTTGGTTTCTTTTTCCAAATGTGTGTGTGGTACAACTGAAAAAATATAAAACAAATACATTTTAAACTTTTTAAAACTTTATATATTAATAACTAGAAAAGTTGTGGCTTCTGGACACAAAATGTCTACATCATGTCACTGACCAAACAATGTCTGGCTTATAAAATATTATATAGATACTAAACTCATTTGGATCCTCATTTTGGCTGATTTAAAGACTTTTTTTTACTTAATTAATTATTTTCTGTATATTTACTGTAATATACTGGTCATTGTTTTTCCAACTTGACAACTGGAACGCGCATCCAATGTTTAACTTGGACATAACATCATTTTGAGATCCAAGTTCCAACCTCCGGGGGCAGCCCAAAGTAAATCAAAGCCATTTAACTATATTACATTTTTTGCAGACAGGAGTTTTTTCCCTCTGCTGCTTGTAACCTTCCGGTCGTGCGTGCTTAATCAGGCTGCATAGCTGGAGTGTGTTTGTGCATGTAAACACACCCAGCGTTACCTCTCGTTCCCACTCCCAAACCAAAGGGGATAGACCTGGTACATGACTGGAATAAAGTCTCACAGTTCCTACGGCGAGCCATATGTTTAGTGCTATTTTATGTGCATTGACACGGTTCATTCAGCCAGTTTGCCCTACTAAAGAGTTTAAGTAACACGTTTCAAAGTGCGTCTGTTGGCTTTAAATACTGACTACTGCTGCGTTGACAGTTGAACATGTTAATTGACAAAGCTGTTCCATGCAGAAACACTAACTCCGAAGTTTTCACAGCCTGCAGTCGTTCAGTTGGAATTACTTTTTCATAGTCAAATATGGCGTAGCTTTCTTTTTATTTCATGATAGTTTTGCTGTTTTGTTACCATATTGCTGTTGAAATTTGGCTAGATTCTCGCTGGGGAATACAAATGTCCGAAAGCAGAGTTAAAATTTTATATCCAAGCATCATAAAATCACAAAAATATACTAGTATTCTAAGTGTCTAAGCGTTACCTCTTCTGTTTTCAAATACAAATATGCAAAAAGAATGGCGTGCTTTGCTAACAAACAGTTAATATGTTTCATGGTGTTTTTCAATTATAAAGACGCTGTTGTTGATTGTTCTCAACTGAAATGGGTTTTAGACGTGAAATTTATAAAGCATGTTTGTCGACTTAATCCTCACCAAATAATGTGAAAATGAGTCAGTTTGGATGTTTCTTTCAAAAACTCTCCATTGCCCATGATAGAGCTTATCAGTGTTATTTTAATTAAATGTCACAAACAAAACCTGGCGCGACGATATACAACTCAAACTTAATTGCGACACTATAGAAAAAACTTAATTTGCATAGTTTTTTGCAAACATTAGAACGTAATTTGGTGTCTTTAATCTTTCTATGAGGTCTTATACTAGTTCTGACATAGTTTAGGGCATCAGGAAAAGTCCAAATTAGTCATATCGATGTGATTCTTTTCTTTTCTTCAAGTGTGCATCTAGTTTCGGTGCTACATTTAGTATTTATTAATGTCTGAGTGTGACGTTTTGACAAGCCGTGCAAGCTATTGCCTTCTGCCTTCCCCTGCATTAAACTCATCACCCAATAAATATTCAAACACTTTCAAATCACAATAGTTGGATTAAAGTCATTGTATAACTTTGTGAGCGACATAACCTTACATAACAAACTACAGCACCAGAACTCATTTACAGTCAAACCATCCATTCACCAGCTCAAATAAAGCACATTTATTTTCCCATACGCACACCCATCCCTTTGTGACTAGCGCTCTTCGTCAGATCGCATCTCCTTACACTTAACTCCCCAGATGATAGCTCAGTCTATTTTCCTCTGCGTCTTTTCTTACTACAACATGTCTGCCGCCGGCGCGAGTTTTTGACCTCAATTCATATCCAACTAAGTCTGCCGCAGCTCTGGTACAGACTGTTCCAGACGTGCAGAGAGGAGGAAGACGGGGAAGAAGAGGAAGAGGAGGAGGAATCTGAACTTCTCCAGGTTACTCAAGCATTGTCATTCTCGTGGTGACACCCGGTAACCTTTAAAGGAGTCCCTGGCTGTCCGCGGTCGCACGTGTCATCTGGGCCGTGAGGGAGGCAGGCTATCGGAATCTGACATTTGTTCTTTCACCGGAGGATTGATCCGAGTAGATACCCTCACAGGAGACGGGGCATCTGAAGTAACGGCAGCCGGGCTCAAATGGAACAAAAGCATCGTGGAGCTCAGTCGTGGGCTGCAAGATGAATCATAATCGTAATTAGCTTATTTTTTAAGTACCGTAATTTCCAACAGCACGTTTTTCAGCATAAATTCGACTTTACTTTAGATCTGTTCTAAAATGTGATTCTTGCTTGTCAGAAAAATCACAATTCGATATTTTTCCCGAATCGTTCAGCCCCGTTGGTACGTGTATGTCATTGCCATTCAGGGCTTTGCAATATTAGGAATCCATTCTGTCGTATCAATTGCTGTTTATTGTTTTGGCTTGTCACGATGAACACATTTTGAAGTGTGACGAATTGTTGAAGAAAATATACACAATGATCAGTAATAGTGAAAAACAAATAACACATTTACTGACACAATAAGCCCAAACCAGGCTTATCCCCCCAAACAATCTACATGAACAATACCATTAAAAAAACAAGCTTCAATAAATTCATAGTAGAATGATGTAGTTATGTTAATGTAGTCAATTTGTATCTATAATGAGACGTTGAAGTTTTTATTTATTCAAACTTCTACAGCTCAAATATAGAAGTACCAAAAAATAATCAAAAGTTCCCCGGTAGTACAAAGAAGTACTCATGATAAATATTGACAGAAAATCTTCCATCTTTCTTATTGAATGGTAAGTCAATATAGTAATTATCGTGATAGATGGGACAACCTAAATGAATTAATTTACCTGTACTATAAACTCGTTATACGATAATTGGGCGGTTTGAGGATTTTAGAATGCCATTATGTCACTCTCACAGGGCAGGAGTCATCATTACAGTTTTAAATTTAATGTATAGATGTAACCTCACTAAACTCCACTAAAGTTTAAACATTTCATTTACCATTTTAGTTTTTGTAGTTACTGTAGAACAGAATCCTACTATTAATACAATTTTTTTTAACAGTTTTCATCAAATCGTTCATCCCATTTGTGGTGTAATAACTTGTTTATACCACAGCACAGTTGTTGAACCAAAAATGATTCCTGTTTCATAGTTGTTTAAAGAGGGGGTATTATGCTAAATCGACTGGAAACGGGTGGTTTGCCATCTGCGAGTAGGTGGGGAGTCCCTGCCTCGAGTGGAGGAGTTCAAGTATCACGGGGTCTTGTTCACGAGTGAGGGGAGGATGGAGCGTGAGATTGACAGGTGGATCAGTGCAGCATTGGCAGTGATGCGGTCGCTGTATTGGACCGTTGTGGTGAAGAGGGAGATGAGCCAAAAGGCAAAGCTCTCGATTTACCGGTCAGTCTACGTTCCTCCTCTCACCTATGGTCATGAGCTCTGGGTAGTGACTGAAAGGACGAGATCGCGGATATAAGCGGTCGAAATGAGTTTCCTCCGCAGGGTGGCCGGGCGCTCCCTTAGAGAAAGAGATAGGGTGAAGAGCTTAGTCACACTGGAGGAGCTCGGAGTAGAGCCGCTGCTCCTTTACGTAAAGAGGAGCAGCTGAGGGGGCTCGGGCATCTGGTTGGGATGCCTCCTGGCATATCTCACTGGTAGGAGACTCCAGGGAGACCCAGGACACGCTGGAGAGACTATGTCTCCCGGCTAGCCTGGGAACACCTTGGGGTTCCCCTGGAGGAGCTGGAGGAAGTGTCTGGGGTGAAGGAAGTCTGGGAGTCCCTGTTAAGACTGCTGCCCCCGCAACCTGGCCCCAGATAAGCAGAATAAAATGGATGAATATATGTTTTTCTTTTTTTTTTTTTTTTTTTTTTCTTTGCTTTCCATATTATATTCCCTCATCAAAAACATGTCTGGTCTTTTGAATCATTTGTGCATATATGGGGGATCTCACAATCTCTTGGGCACTATTCGAACACCTCATTAAGTATACAAGACCACACCACTTGTCTAAGGCCCACAAGCCTACGTAACCAGGAAGCTCTCTGCAGCGCTCCCCTCATTCCCACCACACAGCCTCTCCCTATTCAGCACTCTTGCACTGCACAAACTAATAAACCTTTTTAATACTTTTAATACTGTTTTCTGTGAATAGTGCATTTTCAAACCGACAAAAGGTAAAATGGTTATCTAAAGACCCTGGAGGGAGACTTGCACGAGGAGTAAATCAGTGTAGGACCTCCACTGAGTACCATAATTTCCTCCACGAACAACAAAACCTCCTGTATTATTCTGCATGAAAACTGTTAACACTGTATTTTAAATTTGTACAAATATGTTCTGAAATGTGATTCTTGTATTAGTTTGTCAGTTCATATTTCTGTCTTTTTGTCAATTCTTTTGAAGGCGTTTTAAATGTGAACTCTGAACAGAATCATACTATTAATACATATATTGCAATTGTTATGCTTGTCAGAGTAATCCCAATTATTTATATTTAGTGGTGCAATAACTAGTTTATAATTTAGACTACCTGATTCCCACCTACGTAAAATGTGGCTTAATTTGAGTAAGTGAAACATTTTCCTTTGAAATGTTCAGCACGTGCCTGTCGACTTTCTGATTATGCATCCAATTAGCAGTGGTGGGCCTTTTAGAGCCGTATCACACTCCAGATTAGAGCAGCCTTTAAAACTTACATGGCGACTTCACACTGGCTGCACTAATAATTGATGAGCCCGCTCGCCGTTATCGGTTTATTGGTGTGTTTAAATGACTGGTTTCCATGGAAACCGCTCCAGGGATCCAGACTCCATAAAAACAAATCTTGTTGTAAAATGTTGAGTAAGGCATTTACCCCACAAGCTAAAGGAAAAGCTGCAATGATGAATATGCTTTCAATTTATCTGGGGTAGTGAATGCCGCTATTTATGCAACCAAGTCTATTCTGTTATTCTTACTGGAAATATTATTTCATGTTATCACTCTTATTCATATAGTAGTTTATTTGTAGGGATGTTATAACAATATTTAGGAACGCACATGTTAACGAGTGCTTAAAGGCGCCGCCTGTACCAGATTTTTACTGCTTTAAAAATGTGAAAAACAAAACTAGTCAATTTTATAATGTTTCGCAGTGGTCCAGTTACTACTCACTTACCTTCTGCATTCTGAACATACTACTTATCCACCATAGCGTTTTACAGTTTTAGAGTTTTTGCAGTGACAGGTAAGCTAACAGCAGCTAGCATGCTAACACACACTTTCTGATTATTAGTTAATAAATCACCTTATATTTAGATGCAGACAGCGTGCACTGGACTTATTTTGACATTGAGAGATGATTATACAGTATCTGTACTTGGGCAAGAGAAGTTTTGCTCACACACATGAGAAAATCTGGCACAGAGTTTTTAACTAGGACAGGGCTGGAAATATGCCAAGTCAGGGCAAACTTGAGCTGCAGTTGAACTGGCAATATTCTTGTTTAGGGCAATATTCAAATTCCAGCAGTGTAATATTCAAGGGCCTAAGGACACTACTTTACATGGTTCTGAAAGTGCCCCAAAAGTTTAAAATGTAAATATATTCTCTTTAGTCTTTATTTAGCCTTGTTTTGGTTCCAGCTTAGCCTTTCACTTTCACATAGACTCAGAACTAATAACTACTACTGTTTTGTTTTAATTGATTTGAACTACTGCCAAAATAATGAATCAACAAAATATTTTTACAACATTCAACAAAGTTATCTTTCCTTTCATGAGTTTTGTAATTACTCCAATCCTCTTTTCCTTTTGTATTGCATTCCCAAACTTTAATTAACTATACATCAGACATTAATCTTTGTGTTAATTCTTCTTTCATTCCTTTATGATTTCACTTTATGGTTTATTAACGCTCCTGGATGGACATTCCCAGTGCATGGTCAATCAGTTCATTTTCCATGGTCATACTCAGAATGCCGCGGGCCATTGGGGTATTCGACTCTAAGTAGTGGCAGGAGTGGCAACAAGGCTTAATTCATTTACTTAAGAGCTTTCCACGTGGGGTTTAGGAGTTAATAGGACCATCACTCTGTAGTGCATTTGATTAAAGTCTCTTAATTACCCCAGGTATAATGGGCTATTAGCACAGGCCCAGTAGTAAAAGGGCAAGTGGGAGATGATTGTTTTTATGAGCTACTTTTTGTTCACCTTTCCAATGTCAGGATTATCTAGGCTTATAACGTTTGAACTCAGCCCCTCTCCAAGCCCGATCCACATCGCACTCCTCAAACTACTGATTTACGTTAGTGCATCCAGGAGACGATCCACTTCCTCTTATGGAGCTACATTATAATAAATTATGGATGCGCTGCCTATCGCCTATTCAATAATGTTTTAGCATTCCAAATTCCCCACAGGTAAATTGAAGCTCTGACTAGGGCATTTCCAGCTGCGGCAGTTTAAAACTCCCTAAACTCTTATTCATGACAGTACAGGTTTGACTGCACAAAGTTAGTTCTTGGTGTTAGTCCTGACTCTGCCAAATGTATTTCCCCCATTTCTTACCGTACCCTTAAAGCTTAAGACTCATAGTATTAAAAAAAGGAAAAAAGGATTTAAAGCATACATTTAGAGCGACACACTGGCTAAATAACAATATCTCTAACATCTAAGAAAATCCAGGGTTAGTTTTTGTTTGAGGGAATGGAGCTTAAATGTTATAATGTTTCTTCATAGATAAAATAAATAAATAAAAATAAATACTGAAGATGTTTTAGATGTCTTTCATGCATTTTGTGTATTTTATGGTTAGCTGCAAGATTCTATGCAATGCTAAGCCCACGAGTCTCTGTCATCTAATATACTCCCACACGACAGTTCTCCATAAATACACAAAAGCTGGATACAAAACTGTACATTTGACAAACCTGATGTGACGTGCTGTGGTTTCATTAAAGGGATGCATGCTGATTGTGCTGAGAGCAAAAGGAGGGGAGACTCAGAGTGTCAAAAACGTTAATTTGGTATTTCTGGCAAATACGTTTTCAAAAGCATAAAAGATAACACCGTCATCTAAATATGTTATGTGTTAGCAGTTAATACCTGATAAAAGTAAAATTCCCTTCTTTAAAAGTCCTGGCCGCTTTGAAGTCTGCTTGGGTTCTGGAAGTAAATTTTTCTCACAAACCTTTTGACAAATTAAAAAAATAAAGTGTTTGAATCCACAGTTGTAGCTAACAAGCTATGTGGTAACTAATATCCAAGACACAATTATTTTTAGTCCTTAAAATTTACCTTTTTGTCTTGCATGCCTTATGCTCATTAGTTACCACAAAGCTGAGAAGACCGGAACAAGCTTTCAAACTTTAATTTTTTTCAAAAGTTTATGATAGAAACAATATTTTTCAAAATGTAACACACTTTTACGCGTTATCACTCAAGATACGTCTATGAATACATCTTAAACTTTGAGCTATTTCGAAACCCTTCCTTTCTTCTAACAGTTCTTCCCTCTCTCCACAGGCACTTTCTATTTAAAACAGGCACTGGATCCACACCTTTCTTTGGCGCTGCAGCCCCAGGTTATACGATGGCAACGGGCACCGTGTACTCCACCCCGGCCCGCCCCCTGCCCAGGAACACCCTGTCCAGAGGGGCCTTCAAGTTCAAGAAGTCCCCCAAGCACTGCTCCTGGAAGTGTACGGCCCTGATCGCTGTGGGCGTGGCCGTGCTGCTGTCAATCATCCTCTGCTACTGCATAGGTAAGTCGGCATTAGGCGGGCATGAGAGGCGGGTATCTCGTAAACAAATTACATTAAAGTGCAGTGTATCATTATTTTACATCCGTACAGTGTGAAATTGTACTGCTGCTGAAAAAATGCATATAAAAATAAGAAATACAGAAAGAAGTGTTGAATCCTAAAGGCGGATACTGCTACCTATGTCATCAACACTGAAAATTTGATCCAAAACTCCAGTACAATTGTGTGCAAATTAAAAAAACATTCTGACAGATTTAACATTGATTGATTGACAAAATGAGTTGATGTGATATATTTGTGTATTGTTATATAACCTTGTAACCTTTGAAAAATTGTAAACAAAAACATTCTAAATTCCTTAATGGAGGCAGCTGGAAGCAAAAAGGAAGAGGAACATAATGCGACTTTTATGGGAAAACTGGGATTAATTTCAGAATATCACAAATTATGAAAAATCAAAGACAATTTGGAAAATGAAAGCCTCTCAGATGCACATGAATGATTCAGAGCCAAGTTTAAAAACCTTTACAATTGTGTTTTATATTATTATGGTCGACATATATTTATGGTCGACACTAAACATTTTTACAAAGGCCAAATCTACATTTTGATGTTTTACTGGACAAATCCTCTCAGAAATGTTGAGACTACAACAATTTTTCACTTCATCTGCAGATATATTACACATTTCATCATAAATTCTAATTTTTGTGAAGCCCAAATAGTGTTTTAAGGTTAGAAAAATGTATTAGTTATTATTAGTTATATAAATAACTAACTGTGTATCTTAAAAATTCAAAATTGTTGCTTATTTTTTGTTATAATGTGATAAAACCATTAGCACTGCTCATTAGTTAATGATTGTAAATATATTATGTTAGCTTCACTTTGGCTCCACTTGCCCCCACTTGTAAACATTCTGATCACATAAAGTTTGAAAGGGTCAATAATTTCGACAGGTTTTGGCCCTTGTTAACATTTTGGTTGCTAGGTAACATAAACACACATATAAACAGATGCCCTGATGAAGGCTCATATAAGACTGAAATGTGTTGGCAGTTTGAAAATCATTGCCATGAAATAAAGGCTTTTAATTTTTTTGTGAATCTCTTGAGTGCCTCAGCCCTTCTTTCATTATTACATTACATGTCATATCTGCTGCTTGCACCCAACTAGAAAGGAAAATTATAATTATTATAATTAATTATAAACTTAACATCAAAATTTAAAAAGGCAAGATTTGTAGTAAAAAATTAACAATGTTTTCATGAAATGATTTGTCTAACCTGTTCTATGCACTTTGAGGAAGTATCTTTGTTCTGAAACATTTATGAGTAACATCATTATCCAGCATATTACACTCCTACCACTTAGAAATCAATAACTGGACAAAGAATATTGATTTGGGTTTATTTCGTTTGGTGGATTGAAATGGGTAAAGTGGTGTGTACCCATAGCAACCTTTACCACATGAAAATAACTGAGTATGATGCTGGAAGCAGCCAATGAGGAGACAGTATTTCCACAAAGCTGCACTAGCAGGAGTACCCTTGGGTTATTATTCATTATTCCAATGTCCTGGTGGCTATGTCGAAAAAAGCACAGATTGTGTTTTTTAACAGTCTGTACCTTGACCCTCACTGGCATTGAATTTACATATCAGATTTTGACCTGCAGTTGTATATTAGACTGATGAATATGTAAAACATACATTGTTTAGGGTGTTTAGTGTTCAGCTGCAGCCAGCACCGGTTGTTATTGTGTAGTCTGCCAGTGTCCAAAGATATTCCTGTAAAGGTCAGCTGGAGCATCTAAATAGGCCACAATAGATATCCAAAGCATGGAAGAAAATAAATGATTGACGTGAACTATCAACTATTTCTGACTGGTATTGACTCTGGCAGAGACGTAGGCCAGGCTACATGTTTTTTTCTCATTTTAAGAATAATGATCTTGAATATTGAAGATTGAGCTACAATGACAGTGGCTGTTGCCCTTATCCACCAACGCAGCCAGACTGGTCAGATTCTACTATGCAGTAAATTCACGAATATTTGAAATACTGCTGTTAAGAAAACATGTTTAATTACAATAAAGATTGTGTATAATGTATAATGGTAGATGAAAAATGAAAATGGCCAAATCTAAAGCTCAGATGACATGAAAAAAGAATGGTTTAATTGGTATTGGTTTAATGGTATGCAAAATGATAGCATTACCATTTTCAGTGCAATCAACATTTCTATTCAAAATTATTTATTTTTCACTGCTTAAATAGGATAGAATAGATTACGCATTGCATACAACCACCAAATACTAGGAAATCATATGAAATAACCTGATTGATTGTGAACTTTTTGGCATGTTTGGATCACTGAACTTTCGGGTTGAAATTTCACCGGCAGAATTTGAAGTCAGACTATTATTTATTTGGTTTGAAGGCTGTCCTTGTGGACCCAATCCTTTATTAGCTTCCAAAATTTGTTTTGCACATCTACCTTTTATCCAAACACAGAGTTTCTGTTCCAAGTGTAAAACAGTCGCCACCTTTGCAGATCTAGTTGGCTGGACATGAGTAGCAGCAGGGACTGAACAGTGCTCTCCTCTCTGGCCCTAGAGGTACAGACCTAACCACGCAGCTACGGAGATATCGTCTAATTGTAACTTGGCATTCGACTGCTTAACCCTCTAGCCACTTAGAATTAACTAAACAGCACGTGCTGGCAGCCATCATAGCAGTGCATATTTATTATTGTCTCTTGTGGAAACACTAGCTGTCACCTGCATTTGTGGAAAGCTGTAGTTTGGCTGCCAGAAGCAATGCATTTGAATCATGGCTTTGAAAAGGCACAGGGCCTCCATTGGAAGTGACATTAGACGAGCTTTGGACGCGTCGGTCAAATGGAACAAATGACAGACAGGCCTTTGCCGAATAGAGCTGTCGGTGAAGCACTGTTCAACTGTCTCCCCTTTGGTGATGGATTGATACAATTTGGCCACGTCTTTTACCTCGTGGTTGTTGGGAAACAAAGGACAAAAATTGATTTCTGAAGAAAGGCATTTCATTTAAAGGTGGAGAGTGTGCCACCTGCTTGTCTCAGTGGAGATATCGGAGTTATTGTGTTGCCTGTAATATCCCACAGTATCACAGTATGGCGTTAAGCTTATCTGTTTCCATGAAGACAAGTGGGTGAAGTCAGTTCTGTGGAGAGGTGACACAGCTAATCAGTTAAATTACATAGCGCACCTGTAATAGACTATATATTTCTAAACAAAGACATTACATTACAGTAGCGTATCATCCGTTTATTTCAAAAGAGCTATGGTTTGTGATAAAAGGAGCAAGGATTTTATAGTTTGTTTAACGATGAACTAAAGATTTCTGGTTGCACTTTTTATACATATAGATTGTAAAATGAATGTGCTTTTCATTATCATGCGTTTGAGCTTAATTAATTGTCAAAGATGTATGAAAAATGCAGTCAGTTAACTCGCCTATTCATTCAGCCTTTAATCAATCACATGTCAGTATTAGCTGATTACCAGTGCTAAATAATTTTCTATTGTGTGATATATTCTACTTATAGGCCTGTTCCGATATTTATATTGCCATCTTTTGAAATTACTTGCTTAATAATTGCATATGTGTAATTTGTATTTAATGTATGGGTATTCATTATTCCAGAAAGTGTTATATATTTTATTACTTTACCATTTATGAGCATGTACTTTGATTTTACACGGGGCTGCTGACCTTGGTGGCAAATACGTTCTATATGGACTTCAAAGCTGCATTAAAGCCTCCCAGAGAATTGGTTCATTATGACTTGTTGGTGCACTTGAACATTGAACATTTTATAGAAATCAACCTATTTTATATCATATTTTTAAATTTCAATTTCCTCTTAAATGGAAGTGCCACTACAACATGCAGTTTCTTTGCTTTTTGTTACATGGAAATGCAGCTTTTTAATTCAGTAACAATTTCTTTTCTTTTGCCCCACACTTAATAAACTAAAAGATTCAGCTCCAACCTCTTACTGTCACTCCTACACTCCTGTCTTCCCTTGGACACACATCCAGCTCTAGTCCAGATTGATTCCCCTGTGTGTTCCTCTGACAGGGGCCTCTCGCGCTCCCTGCTTCAGTGGCCCCTCCATCTCCTCGGGGGCCTCTTTTAAAACACACACACAAGACAGCGCAGTTTCAAGTGACCAGTCCAGATGGCGCCATCAAACTCTGCAGCGAAGACACGCTCACTTCTAACAACGCAACACATCCACTGGCCGCCCGCCTCTCCGAGTATAAAGTGCCTCCTCTGTTGCACCATAACCTAAATTCTCTCATTCTGTCAAACAAGAAGCGCTTTTATCATCAAGAGCAAGATAAACTGCTTATCCGCCGCTCCCTTCTGGGCATTATTTCCTATGAGAATGTGTTTTTTTACTACATGTCAAAGCTGACTTCTTGCTAACCTTTGGAATCTTGACCACAGCCATAAAATGCTAGCAGATTCATCTCTTCCCTATGCCCCGGCGCGTCAGACTGGCCCTTCATCTCCGCGCACAGCTCTCCCCATGCGGATATAGCAGCACTGGCCCAGCTTGGAGGCAGCGTAAAAATGACACAGTAGTATAAGGAGAAATACGATATTGTCGGGGAGATCCTATAACCAGGGCTTTATTGGGGAGTACAGATGGGAGCGCAGTCGTCCGCAGAGGCCATAAATGCACTACATCAATATCAATATTCACGTTGCCTTTATTGACTGAACTGTTTGGAAAATCCAAACCATTCATGATCTGAAAGCGTAAAATGGATATGGGTGTAATTTCTTCGGTTTATCTTACGTAGTCTTATGGCCTCCTTAGAACAAGCAATTTATTCAGGGAAGTAGCTGTAGATGAAGCGCTAGTATAGGCTACGGCATTCCCATGGAAATGAATGTGGAATTGCTTCCCAAATAGGGGTACAAGGACCAATGGGAGGCACGTGACCATTTGTGGAGAGGTTCTTCAGATTTTAAATTAGAAGGTGAAATTTTATAGCATTTGAATAATATGTTCTGTGTTGTTTGTACATTGTGCATCCTTAAGTGTTTATAGCAATATATAGCAAACTGATGTGTAGTTATTTAATGAAACACCAATACACAATATAGAGGGTCTGCATGGTGTGACTCAAAACTATTCTAGACAAATAAAGTCAGGAATTGGACTCTAGACGTCCATCCAGCATAATTAAGTTTATTGATAATTCTGTAAAATTAATAGTAGCAGTAGCAATAGTAGTAAAAGTGTTTGTTTGCATTTTAATAGTTGGGGATTCCTGCCTTCCAGAGAGGCCATGCATTATATCAATTATGTAATTAATATTCAATACTTAACGGCTCGCACATTGTCTTATAAATTAATTATTTTTTTTATTCTTTGAGACAACTTATGTTAAATCTTTATGGTTTCTGTCTTAAAACATGAAAAAGATGACCAGTTCCAAGCACAAATGCGTTTCAGAAGAGACCAGAGCTGAGTTTTGCCGTGATGATGCTAATTAAAACTAGCATGCTAAGGCTCACTTCTTGATTATTGGCTTTCTGTTTAGATGCAGACAGAACACAGTGGACTTATGGACTTTGAATTTGACCTTAAGGCATTTAGTTTACTCCTACTACTACAACTACAACTACAACTTCCACCTTACAATTCCTATATACTCATGAGTAGGTTGACATAATTTGTGAAAAAACTGCATAATTATCTCAGTAGTTTTAAACACGTTGAACTGAGGAGAAAAATCCATAGCTACTTGTGTTCATATGTTTCTGATATGGTGCTTTTATTGCTTTTATTGCTTATACAAATTGGTCTGGCTTAGTCTGCCATTTTGTTCTGTGCCTGAGGGTTGCATACAGTAGTGACAATATGTACACGTGGATCCATTATATTGGTCCTCATCACTCAGTAGTTCTCCAGTCCAATAAGCCCAAGTCATTTTCACTTGAGCACAGAATCGAGCCGGCCTTCCAGTATTGAAGTCCGCTTTTGTTCTAATGGGACAGTAGAGCCGTGGTAAAAGTACGAGAGCCCACTGTCACTGTGTGAGGCATTGCAGCTGGCAGGTAAATTGGCGTTGGATGAAAGAGTGGAAGTAGAAGACACCTGAGGCTAGGCACTCCCCCCCTTCCTCCCTCACTCCCCACAACAACAGGCTCAGAGGCTGGAGACGAGCCAAGGCACAAGTCCCCCAACGACCAACGGGCCGCAATTAAACAAGCGAAAATGTTGTAAATGAAGCCAGTCTGCTACAAATGTGCAAATTGTTTTGTGCACAGCCTTCCTCTGTAAATCTAACAGATATGCAGTTTGCAAGGACACAAATGAAATAGAACTTTAACCTTATGTATTTTACAGACAAGTAGAAGAGCTTTAGTTGTGCAGACAATGCAGAAATACACTTAATTATAAATTGCCTGTATCAGTTTGTGGGAAAACAGGTGAGTTAGTTCAACAAAAAAAGTTAGATTTCTGTGCTCTCACTCTAAATTCTTGTTTCTGTAGCCATTGTAACAATGTAGAGTCAAAGTGTTTTTTCTTGTTAACCTGTCATTTTTGTTTCCTTTCAAAACGTGTTTTAGAAAAGCAGAAATTTGTAACAAACATCAAACTGGCACACACTTTTTTCTTTTATTTCTTTTTTTTGAAAAGCTGATTGCTATACTTTTGTAATAAAACTGCAATTTATGTAGCCACAAAGCCTGAGAGCCATTTCATTTAGTTAGTGTTCAATAGTCTTATGGCCAGTGGAATGCAGCTGTTGCAAAACGTGGCTGTTGTGCTCATCACACTGCGATACCGCCTCGCTGAGTTCAGCAGAGAGGAGAGTCCATGGTGCAGGTGTGAGTTCATGTACCCCAGCTTTAAGGAGGATTATTTTTAGATATCTGTCGAACAACTTCTGGGCACCTTCTCAAAGTCTTCTCATTTTGCCCAAGGCCTTAAATGTTTCAAAAGTTGTATGGCACACTGCACTTTTTGCTTCAAACTGATGATCCTATAGGTCCATTGTATATCAGGATCAAAGACTGGCAGCCAGTCTCAGTCATTCTAGCCTAAACTACTTCAGAAAAATCCCGCTGATTACCACACTACTGCTCCTCTACTCTCTCATGAGAACTTTTATACTCTTTGCTTTTTTGAATGACACTTGAGTTCATACTAGCTGACAGCACATGCGTTTTTATATGAAACATGATATAAACTGTAATGCACAGTTTGTCAAAACACAGCATTATTCAAGACAAGTTTTATAGCCACTTTAAGTCATTCGTTTTACTAAGAAAAGCTCAAAACGTGACAAGCAGGCTTTCATCATCTTAAATTTCTGTATAAACACTGGAAAGACCTGTTATTTTAGACTGAAACACTGTGGTTGTCTATATGTCTACTATCTGTGACATAACTGCTGCCTGACAGCCACTCTTGCAATTCAAATGAGCGTGACCTGCTGAGGTGAAGCTATTCTGCTCCCACTCGGCAAACTGGACTGATTGGGAAGGCTTTCAGTGATTGTTCTGATATGGAGGAGCCAATCAGGAGCTGGTCCAAATGTGATCCTGTGATTGGACCCCAAAACCGGCTTGTGGATTTGGAAAATGTGGTTTGAATTGAACGAATGGCACCAACAGTCTTTTCACTGACTATGTTTGATCATAATCTTTGAACTGTCAGGTTTAATGACCGCTTTGCAGAGAGGAAGATTTTAGTTGGCAATAAAAAAAATCCATTGCCTGTTCAGAATGAATGGTATTCTATAATAACTACACTACTATTTACAGCCTTAATAAAGCATAGAGAAAGACGTAATTCCTAATGAGGATGTTTCAAGGTTAGTAACTACTTAAAGGTGCTCTATGTAACTGTTCTTGTGGAGGGTCTACCTCCTGCTTTTCTGGAGATGTTATTACAATGTCATACAATCGTTGATGGTTTTGGTATGGTTTTGAACTTAATTTCTCCATGGAGACAGCACCAAACCAAGTTACGGGTCATATCTGTGGAATCCAGTCCTAATAAGATTGCACGTTTTTCAATGCACTTTTAATTGAATGAAAGCAAGATAGATAAATTTATTGTCACACCGTGGGACATTCTAAGCAAAAACACAAACCTGTAGCTGACCCTTCTCAAAAGTTACTTAGTGCACCTTTGATTAAGAGTTTAGGATTAGAATTTAGGGTTAGTATATGTATTTAACCCTGAATTATTCTCAATACACTATTATGAATTACATCTCTCTTCATGCTTTTTTAGACAAATTACAGTCTAATCATTATAAAGTGTTGCCAACAAAAGAAAGAAAAGAAATCTTTTTTTTTTTTTAAATCTTTTTTTTTTTTTTATCCAGGTGTACCTTGTGTGAAAATTGAAGCAAAGTGGCTACTCGTGCAGCACTGAGCAAGGCCACCTACCGACCACAGCATAGTCGAAGAGTGCCTGTGATTCAAAAGCCCTCTCCGAGCAATACTGATAGAAAAACACTATATAGAAAAGGAATATAGAAATTCCGTTGGGGCTTACAGTGTGAGACACTGATCTGTTTCAATTGTCACAAAGAACACGTCTTATCCTGGTCGATCTGGAGCTGGAGATATTGTCATTCCATCGGAGCCCTATCACTGAAAACACTGTGTTTCTTGGAAAGGCTTGGAGCTCCGCAGCCTGTTTCAAGGAGCATCCCTGGGGGAAGCTTGTGCAGAGATATACAGACAGATCCCAGACTTAAGACAATGTTCATCCCCTTCTTCTTAAAGGGCACATATGATGCTAAATTAACCTATTTGAGTCTTTAACAATGTTGCAGTATTCCCTCATCATTTGCGTGCATAAAGTTGTATATTGATTGGTTCATTAGTTGCTTGGTTCATGCAGGTTTGAGTAATCCTGTATCTGTTTTTACCTACCCCTTATCCCTGCCCATTGCTCTACTTAATTTATGATTAGTCAAAAAAATTCAGATTCTGTAATATTTATATAGTTTAGTTTAAAAAATGTCACCTAGCCATTGTTGGGATCCAGAATTCACTCTCCAATAGAGATGGTGTAATCCCTCATTCACCCAGGAGTGGTTCAGTGTAGAGAAGGTTTCAGCAGAGGTCATCTGAACACTGTCACTGTGATAGTTCTCGTTTGATTTGACTTGATCCTAGTGATCCAAGCCAATTCTATCAAATTGAAAATGGCTTTAGAATGGGAGCCTTGATTGCAAAAACTGTGTCCAGATGACCACGGCTGAAACCTTCTCTAATTCTCCAACACTCTATGAAGATTTTTAGTCTGTTCACCAGTACATCTTCCGAAATTCAAAGGTGATTGACAGGTGGATTAACCAATCAGAGACAAGCATGGTCTGTCCATATCAAAACAAATATGGCTGCTTAAAAGGAAACAATAAAGTATCAAAAAGTATGGTCCCTTATGTACATCACTTGCCTGGCTGATCTGATTCTGGCTCGAATAATGATCTACATATACAGTTCCATACTAAATACTCAAAGGAGCACAATCAGACTTCTTTAAGGTGTCTTGCTCCTTGTCCTCCCCAGCACTAAGCACCTCCAGCTGGGGCCACCTCGCGCCGCCATAAATGGACTAATTACTCTGGGTGAGGATGGCTATCAGAAGCATGGCACCTGCATACATTAGCCGAGCGCACTTAGGAATGCCCCACTTAGGAGTGATTTATTCAGCCGGATGCGGGAGAGAAGTGGTGCTATCATTTCATTACAGATAAAAAATGTTTGAAAAATTATCTGCTACATGATCACCTCTGTAATGCCCTGATATCAATGCTTTTTATGTCATGAATTATGCTAACAAAGGGTCAGAACATACAGTTACAAAGAGGATATGTCGAGCTCATTTTCTCCTGGTACCTACAATTTGAACAGCCATTTTAAAACGCATTGCTGCCGATTTTGTATTAGATCAAAAGATAACACTTTATAATAACTGCACAGAATAGAGGAAACTTTATAAAGAACAATAGTTTGTTAGCAACGAGGGTTAGTAATGTTTTTCTTCTTTCTTCATTCTTCTTTAATTTAATTGTAATTCGTATCCATGTTATGCTTGTTGGCAGTCATTTTTTTTCTGTTTAGTGGAATTCAAAAGTGAAAGTTTCTGTTCAAATGGATCATGCAGAATACATTTTTTAGGCTTGAAATTCAAAACATTTAAAGTAGAAAATATACTTCAAGACCAATGTTCATTAAGATATGAATTGGTCATATTTGCCATAATTTTACCAGCTGTCTGAAATCAAATGAATTGTAAATGTGAAGCTATTTACCATAATTTGTTACAACGAGACTGTTTAAGATCAGGACAATAGAATCAATGTATATTTCATCTTTTCAGGAGCTCAACATTAAAATCACAGCAGGCTAATCCTGCAACAAGGTACTCCTGACCGTGATCTGAGCTTAATAACTAGATGAAAGTTACTAGAATATGCAACTCTCTTCAAAAGATCCAAAGATTGCTTTTAAGGATGGGAAGAATACACTGATTTCTCAAAGGGCAGAATAATGTTGATCTTAACATACCTAAAATGACCATAAATACAGTTCTGACTGACCCTGTTAAACATTATATAAAGAGGGGATCTTACGCAAAAACAGCCTTTTGGAGCTTTCTATGATATTATAACATTCACCTTCATCAAAAACATTCCTGAAGAGGGTTTGTATGTCATTCATGCAGGTTTGAATAATCTTTTAATCTCTCCCAAGGCCCTGTTCATGGCCTCGATTCTGTCCAATGCTCAGTCCACAAGCCTACATCACCATAAATACCATACATTTTCCATAGTTATACAAAAACATGATCAAAAGCAATACATTGCAACTTCACAAACCTGATGCGATGCTCGATAGTTTCATTAGCAGAATACACACCAATGTGACTGCGATCTGAAGGGGAAGAGCAAAGGGGAGCGTGGCTCAGAGTGTCAGAAACAAAAGTGAAACTTATTAAACATGATAATACATTATTTCCGGCTAATATATCATTCTCAAAACAATAAAAGCTAGCATAGTGATCTAAATATGTCATTTGTTAGCAGTTAATATCCCATAGAAGTGCACTGTCCACTCTTTAATATCGTTCGATGTGCATCTCGTAACAGACAAGTATTTAGTATTTTATCAAGTGTGTCTGCGAGCACAAGTTTATGTATGAGCACATTCAGGATCTCATACATCGTGAGTAGAGGTGTTCCACTGGGCACATTTTACATGAGAGATTAGTTGTGAGCTTTGCCCGCTTCTTGCACAGTTTGAGAATTGCTCATGGCCCATAAATATTAATTGAAAGAGACTAGG
>KN491392.1:0-11791 GCA_000787155.1 Scartelaos histophorus | reverse complement strand
AATTCTTTACCCACATTGTGTTTCAATTTTTTTCATCTAAAATATTCAGGCCAAATAGTTCAGTTTTTTGTATTTTTTTGTTTAATTGCCAGTACTGCAGATACACCATAACCCACCATTATCATTAACTTTGACAACATGTCAAGTAGATTTATGATGGATTCTGGCTCAAGAAAACTCAAAATAATTAATAACCCGAGGTCTTTCACACCGCATGTAGTAACAACACAGGCCCTGTGAGAATAATATTTTAATAATCAATTGTGGGAATTATATCTTTATAATCTGTGTGTTGTTTGAAAGAATCTGCGTGATTTATAATCTGTGTGTTCCTAGACAAAGAGTCTGCATGCGACATGTGAGACAGGTTAAAAATACATGGAGCCTGTTGCTTCAGTGAAAGGCTGACACAAGGGGAAACATGTTTAGGTTATTTGGGTTTAGAGCAGGTACAGTGGACCAGAGAGCAGGGCCAGATAAGTACAGTTTAAAGGACTGGGTTGTTCATGTTATTTTCAAGCTGTAAACCATACCAAACACGGAATCCACGTCATGTAAAGAAAGCTGATGTTTGCTAAAATTACAGTATAACTGCGAGAATACTGCAGGGACCTGCAGAGATCTAAAAGTGGACAGTCCCCAGGGTTGTACCTGTATTTTCTGCCTAAAACCAAATAAATTTATTAAGTTGCATCTGGACTTCTGGACTCTTGTTTCCATCACCTCCTGAAAAGCTGACAGCCCCATGCACACAGTGTACATGTGACTTCAGTATTCATACAATCTACCTCACAAACACACATACACAGACACACACACACACACCCACAATGATAAACCACAAACACTGTCCTCACACAGGGCCCATGTCACCAGGTCCAATGGGATCAATACTGATTCTGTAGATGATGAATGGACCAGTACTCATATGTGGGGTTATAATATGTCAAATACATGAGAAATACACAGACTCACCACAGGACGCAACATGTGACTCTGCCAGCTCATTTTCAACATGCCAAGAACATTACATACGGCACCATACACCCACATACATATCATCATAAATAAAAAGCTATAGTTATGCTGGAAACATAACATTAACATCGCAAAGTATTGTTAATAAGAGGCTCTTACCCCACGAGACCATATCTCCTGGACATACAGAGGCGACAGGAACTGAGACACTCCCTCCAGACGTACTCCATCTTTAGTCACTCTGAGGTTCCCCATACCATCCTGCACATACACAGCAGACAGGGTTGCATTTTAATTACAGAATACTGTACAAATCAATATTATCTTTTATGTTTTCATACTTCACAGGGCCTTGAGAAAGAGAGACAAAGAGACAAAATAAAATGCATAAATAAAAGCATGGTAAAGTAAGTAGTTTATAAAAATGGCACATTCCTAAAGTGACCTTCAAAAAAGTACATAAATGCAACAAGCTACTATCTTCAACTGCAACTGTAGAAGGGCACTGGCACATGAAGGACACAGCTCAACTATGTGTAGTGTTGCATTGTTTTCTTTCCATATTGACATCAATCAGATATATCTCGATGAATTCAGAACTTTCCCAAAGCCTGTTTGTGCCAAAGAACTCAAAATGTCAAAAAGAAATGTTAATCTTTGCAGGCATCAATGTAGTAAAATAAAAAATAAAATAAATAAAGTCTTAAGTCTGACAGATGTTTTAGCGGGTTTAGCCTATTTAGGACTGCACACCAAAGACCCCATGGATCTTCCCCAAAATGTGCAGTGTAATATTGATGGGTGCTGGGAATAGTGCAGTTTTATGGTCTGTTTCGTCCTCAGTGAGCTTCTAGAGTGCACAAAAATGTAGCAATGAATGATTTATTTATTTTGTAAAATCCACCAGCACAGAGTCATGATAGCTTTAAGCAGTGCACAGAAGTGGCAGTGGAAAGCACATGACAAACCTGATTTTATGCTACAGTTCAAGCACATGTTGTGGGTGCTTTGTGACAATAATTCCAAAAGCACCAGTTTCTGTCACTATTAATGGGTTTATATGAGCCATAGTATCAAAGAGCTGACAAAGTAATTATTCTGTCAGTTTTTTGTAGAATGACTGATTTAGTAACAAAGGGAAAAAAAGAATCATGTTTCAATGAGTGACAGAGTGGGTGAAAGAGAGCATGCTGGGAAAACCCACAGAGTTATTGAAATTTTAAGAATGGAGGTCTGCTCAGGAAGTGGGTTGGATCTGTCTTCCCCACAGGGGGTCTTTTCAGACAAAGGTCAGTGCTCTGAAAGCGCTTAAGGCACACTAAAAGGTATAATGGGCAGTTTGTGTATTAGTGATAATTCTTAAAATGTTAGGCTATTTATGTATTTTATTTTGACTTCTACAGGGGACAGGACACATTTTCAGCACTGTTATTAAAGGTGCACAAAGGCCTTCCTTTGCCAGGCATGTTCCAGCCTGGCTAGTTCAGAATAATAGTATTTTATATACAGATATCAGTGTGGTCACCACTCTCCCTGTCACACCTTGAGTCAGAGTCAGACAGTTTCAGTAATGTGAATCAAAGGAACTCACTGGTAATTAAATTTCTCTCAAATGAGATTATCAAAGTTTAGATTTCCCTGTGATACTTTTATCCAGTTTTTTTTTTCTTTATAAGCAGCCATTACTTTTCATTCAGATGGACCATACATGTCCCTGATTGGCTAATCCACCTGTCAATCACACCAATCTGAACTCGGTAAGATACACCAGTGACCAGACTCATATCTTTGTATTTGGTTGTATATTTACTTGAACCGTGGTATGTTCCACAGTATGGCACTAAATATAACTAAATGCACAGACATTTCTTACAGTGTACCTTTAACATTACCCAATATAACCTTGCACTGAGATATCCCTTGGACACATACACATTGTATATCATGTTATCAAACAAAGAGCCCATTTTAAACTTGGTTACATGAAAATACATTTGAATCTGTGGCGCAGCAGCCCTGTGCAGAGTCAGAGGCGTCTATATTGAGCCCTGTGATAAAAGTGGCTTAGTGCCAGCTGAAGATCAGTGCTGGAGCGTTTCACCAGTTTCCACGCGACTGAGAGATGCTTGGATCAGACTTATACATGCTCAGATTAAATTCCTTTCAAACAGCCATGCGGGGTATTAGAGATCTACAGCGAGCGAGGAGGCACCTACTGTACCATGTCAAATCGATGCTTATGGCAGAGTGACAGCGCTGGAACAACTATGGGTAAAGTCCTACAGAAACATTGGTCCATCAGTAATAATCTTTGCTCCACAAATTAACTTCTGGTGCATTTTTCTCCATTTCAGAAAGTTCTGACAAGTGAAGTTCTTTGGGGAAAGGAAGAAAAAAACGAATGCAAACCCATTCAATTTGGCCGACAATTGAACAAAACCTCCTCCCCAGGCAGAAAGTGTCAATGACAACAAATTAGTCTTGCTTCCCTGCGTCTGTGCTTTCGTTTCATGTTGGCAATATTGATGAAAATGTCCATGAAGATAGGAATTCAGTTTGGAGTGCTGCTGCAAATTACCATTAATTGTTAGAAGCAACAAAGCAACAAAGCTTATCAAATTGGAAATGTACTCAAGGCACAAGTGAGAATAGAAAGTGGGTGAATGAGAGGAAATGAAAGAGAAACAGAGTGACAGGGAGAAGGGGACGTATTCACAGTCTCCAACACTCACAGATAGTAGACAATATTCTACCCTTCATCTAAATGCTGCTGAAGTTTACTTTATGAAAGTATAATAATTATCACCATTATTCAACCCTCATAAGCCTGCAAAAAATTCAAAATTATTCTCTAAATAGATCCCAATATTGGCTCAATATTAAATAAGGAGAAAGCAATCAATGTTTTAATAACACTACCATATCTAACAGCTCTGTCTTGCTTAACTAGTGAGATGTAACTTTCTTTGCCAAAGTACATGATTGTAATTTCCAACATACAGTTTTCTATACTGTTGTGAGAGTAATTATATAAACAGACTGGTCTTTCTTTTGGTATGACTCTGCACAGATCTCTGGCTTAAGAAGGCTGGGTTACATTATGGCAAATAGCTGTGTTCAGTGCTCTTATCCCTGGGCCAATCTGCACATTATACCACTTGACACATACGCTTAGAAAATAGATGTGAAAGTGTAGGATCAATATGGAAGCTGACCTGCTGATTTTTAATGCTGCTGTTAGATTGCATTACACTGACTACCTTCAAAATGGAGCATGCATTTTTTACTTGTTTGACACTATTATCACGTACAATACATCTTTAAAGAAAGCATACAATTTTTGGCCTGTAACATGAGCTTTTATAAATATATACACATATATTAACAAAGACTAATCAATGACTCTGGCAACAATTACAAAAGCTAATTGTTGAATATTGGTATTATTTCCTAATTTTTCTCATGATTCTGACTATGTAAGTAATGTCGTGTCTTTGGTAAAAATACAAGCTGCTGTGATATCATGCATACAATGTTAAAAAACAAGGGTGGTTTTACAGAGAATCAACAATTAAAATGGGTACACATCACATGCAAATTCACAGGAAATATATCTCCAGTGATCCCTCATAAATACAATAGTAGCAGTTTAAATGAGACACATAAAAATGACATCAGAGAAGGAGGGGCCAGTATGCACAAGGACAACATTGGAGTGTGTGTGGACATTTCGTCTCATGGAGACATGATCATTTGAAGAAGATGATGGATTCCTTCCTTGTGTGGGGTTAACTGGCACAGTGTCACATTTGATGTCCACTATACAAGGTTATCCACACAGCTCATCACACAGCGAGTCGCTCCCACATGTTTATCACAGTGACTTTTAGGTGTCCACACACTCCTCAGACCTGTGTCCCCACGGTGATGGATTGGCTGAGAAAGTATTTTGCCGGCGCTTCTAATATTCAGGACTGTTGTAATTTTTCACACAACCTTTTATGTCAGCCAGCAGGGAGAGAGCCGTGCCACCTTTGCCTTGGGAGAACAGCTGAACAAGACTGAGGGGATGCACAAATTAAGAAATGCTGAAAGTTCTTTGGCCGTCCTTTGGCTTTTTTGACCCTTTAGAGACACCATATGTGCTTCCAGTCAGGGGAAGAAATTTAGGGGTGCGATTTTTGGTCAATTAGTTTATTTCTTCATTGACAAACAACATTTTTGCAAACATCATTGGGAAGCATAATATAACATCATATTGTAGAGTATACAGTATATAGATATTTGCAGAGCTGATGCACTTGGTTATTTATAAATAGGCACACTCACTTTTCCTACCCTACTTTGGTGACAAAAATTGACAAATAATGTATTTTAATGACAACTCTGAATTTGTGTTACACACTAAATCCTTACTTATAGAAATTGTATATGGTTTCTTTCATAAAATTTAGAAATATGCAAATGTTCTTTTTTGGAACCTTCAACCTCAGTTTCAGAAAATGTATTCTAGAGGTAACCACCAGTGCAGTTAATGACAGCTCCACAGAAGGTAGTTGGCCAAGAAAGTCCGGTGACCTTAACAGCTTCCGTGGGCTGTATGCCAGACCTCTGCATGTATTCCATCTCACTCTTTATCTTCCTCCATTCCTCACCAACAACTCTCTCCTCAAGTGCACCCCTTATTTTTCCTCTCTCCTCCTGGTGCTTTGCACAAATTGCTCAACTTTATTCTGTGCCCTAACATGGCACTGCCAGAGTGGAGGTTAGTTCCAGTAAAACCAAGTTTAAAATAGTAGTGATAATGGTGCCATGTGCAGCCAAACTCTCTCTTTGGACCTGACGCAACTTGGAATGTGCAGTGAAAAATGAACTTGCATAAAAAAGATAAGAATATACTGGAATTTAAATTTGATTCTCTTTTCAGCTCAGAGATTGTGTTGCATGACTGATATTGTATCAAGTCAAGTCCAGAAGAGGTGCAGCCCACCCACACTAAAACATTGATAACCTATGCAGTTAAACTGTGAGATGTATCAATCTGGGCATAAATATACATCTGTAATACAAGCAATGATTTTAGAACATCCAAGAATGTTTCTTCATCTGTCAATATCATTTGTCAGTTGCTTTTCACTCCCCTTCCAGCTGGTTGATTTTTAACGCTGCCTAAGGCGCCATAGATCATTCAAATGCTTCCATGACAAGTAAGAAATATAGACATATGCAGAATATCAGTTCTTACATTTGCTGAAAACATCCAGTCATAGTTTTACATGGATACTCTAACTGTGCAGTTGTGCATTATTTAGTATGGTGATTATTTCAGTTCAACTCATACAATGGAACACACTGATGCAGTTACTTTCACTTCAGAGCATCTCACCAGCACTGAGGCTGGCCTGTGTGAGACAGTGTGGGCAGCTGTGGCTGGGATGGAGGAGACCAGAGTGAGCTGGATTGGAAACAAGTCCATTTACAGAAAAGTTCTCTAAAACAACTGCATTGAACCAACTCCTACACAGTGAACGGAAAGAGAGGAGTTCATTACAGCCCGAGGCAACAAATCAATACTGGGCATTAAAATAGAAAATGCTAGGGGTTTGAAGGCAGAAAAGCACCTGAAGTTAAAGCTGGTGTCAGCAGAGTTAACATCTGAAATAACTTATGCTAACAGGACGGATATTTATAGATTTAGTAGGAGTTTAAACAGTTAGTAAAGACATCCATGTCTTTTGTGTGAACAGGTCAAGTTTATTTCATGAATAAACTTGGCACAAATGATTGAATATAAATGTAAATAAAGAACAGTTGTAAATCAAATACAGATGGTTGACCAACAATTCACAACAATGTTGTATTCTTGGGTTTCAGATTATTGTATCAACTTGTGAAATGGTCAATGTAAATGTTAAGGAAGACCTGTTGTGCTTGTGCCTGCTATATGGCTATAATGAATGATACTCATGGATCATTATATTATATTTTGCACATTTTAAATCACAATATTCATATAAAATGGCTTAATAAAAGAAATCCGTCCAATAACTTCTGTTTTAGAAAACTGCAATGCCCAGTAGCAGCATCTGTTGCTGTAAACGTCATCACAACAAAGAGTCAGCATCTCCAATTGGTAGCTGCCCATTATGAAGCCATTTAGTCATATGGCATCTTCTAAAAAAGCAATTAAAAATTGTTCAAACATGCACAAATCACTCCAAATACAGTTTTAAGTGAGAGGTAACAACAATAACATAGTTAAAAACTCTGAAAAGTCAATTTAGCATAATAGAACTGCTTTGAGAGAGTTTTGTTCCCATGATATTTCACAGTCAGTGGATAAGATTGTCAGGGACAAAGATCAAGAGGCGTCTAAGCTCTCCCTGAAGAACTGGACATTAACCTGTGTGCTGTTTGAACAGACACACTCAGAGTCAAGGATGGAGCGACTGCATGTCTCCCACCTCTGATCCCAAATCACTTCGGACTGACAAATGACAGCACAGGATTCCCCAGCACTGCTCTGCCCCACACAGCCACACAAATAATAGACAAAGCAACAAAGAAGGACAAGAGCAACAAGAGCACTTAGCAGCACCTGGCTTTTGTCAACAGCTGTGACCCACCTCACCTCAGCTGCTCCAGAGACACACAGTAACAAATGACAACTAAAGGGCTGGTCAAGATGTACATGCCTGTTACTAGGGGTGGGCGATATCTTGATATATTGAATATACTATATCCCCTCACAACATGAGGCGCCTCAACAGGAGGACACACCACTCGTCTCTAAATGCCGAAAATTGGTGTTAACCAAAGCTTCTAGTACCACGAATCTTTTCCACCATTTACAGCTCCATAGCGAGCTTTTTTTCAGCGCTTATAGTTTATGCAAATGAGCCATGCGGTTTTAAATTTTGTTTCTGTAAAACGTCAACAAATGTGTGCAAAGCTGAATTAAACACATTATAATCTCAAAAGGGCAGATGTGGCTCTGTAGTCTTTATGGTTTACATGTTGTAAAGTTTAATAATGTAAAGTTTATTTATGCTAAAGATTTTAATTAAGAATCTTCTGCAGTATTGCTTGTACAATAATGTTCAATAATGATCTAAGCAGTGGATTGTGGGAAACCTCAGCTCCACCGTTGGAACATGGATCTATTAAAATAAGGAACCTCCCGAAGTTCTTCTGCTAAAGGAGCTTATGGTTCTGTTATGGTTAACAGAATTACAGAAATCCAAACATGAGCTTGACTTGACTGAGTTGTTTTATGGCAAAGAAGGCAATATGTATTATTTCTTCCTTTATTTTACAGTTAAATTATTATTTTTGTATACAAGGATTTATTATTATTTTTTTTTATGTTGCAGAAGCATTTTGTTCCTACATGAACTGCCGACCTTTTTGCACTTCAATTACAAAAAGACCTTGAGGAATTTGGCATTTTTGGTGTGTTATTTTTTCTGTACAGATATCGAGATATATATCGTATATTGAGATATATATCGTATATCGAGATATATAAAAATATATTGAGATATATTTTTTGCTCCATATCGCCCAGCCCTACACCATTTGAGTAGATGAAGTTTAAGAAAGCATGGTTGTATTCATGAAATGTTAAAATGCGCAGATTTAGTTGTTGTTATTATGTAAAATAAATGAAAACGAACTTCTGAACTCAGCTCCAAACTTTGCTTGCCATGTTTTTACTGACAGGATGGGCTTATCACTGATGACTAGACATGACTGAACTAATCTTAATTTAAATTCAATTATTTGCCCAGTCTTGAATACTATAACTTCTTTTCCTACTGCCTTTCTTTTCCAAATCAAGCTTATTTGACATAAAAGCACAATGATTATTTCACTGGTTTAAAGCTTTCATAAGTGTCTATTACTCCTGATCTGTGTCTTTTTATTCCGCTCCAGACAATTGCAACAATAGACAAAAAACATTTTAGTTTACTTTTCAGTTTCATGGATGTAGACTGAAGTAATGAGTAAAGAAGGCATGGGTACATCAGCCCACACACTCATGTGGTGAAGCTGCTCTGAACAAGCACTTATTCAGTAAGGCTGGAAACAAATGGAATAACAAAGATTCATATTTTTAAAGTAAGATTGTTTTGTTGACTACAGGTTGCTATAACTACTCTTTATCCGCAAAGGCTAGTAAAATAGTAAAATAACTTCTACATACCATATAATACACAGATATTATTGTTATTTAGGAAAGATATATACACAAAAATGGCACTCTTAAATAAGATAACTACTTCAATTAAGTAGTATCTTGAGATCTGCCAATAGAAGCTGTAGAGTGCTTTGCCAATTTCAAATGCTCATATCAACCACTTCATACACTTAGTTCAAGCATTTTAAGTCATTATTTTATTTGCGATTGCATTTTTTTTCCCTAGTTATGCAACCATACCATCTACATGCTTAACATTAAATCTTCAAGCTATTGATGTTGTTCACATTTTACTGTATAAATCTAAACATTCAAACCAAGTGCAATTTTTACAATACAGAGGGGCCTATGTGAGGCTTTTCACACCAGGCCCCAAAATGTCTGCTGACAGCCCTGCAAACAGCACTTGTAGCCTTTACCCCATAAGGTATACTTACCCCATCCCTTGAGGCAAATATGACTGACTTAATATAGACTGTGTGCGTGACAGATCATCATAGGGGATCCATTTGGCCACCACTCCCCAGTCTGCCAATCACTCCACTCCAAACAAGTGCCCCACACAGACTTTCTCTCCTTCTTCTGTCAAAATATGTCAGATTATCAAACATGACAAAAATACTCCAACTTGTATCTGCACTGGCTATTAGAGACTTGTGCTCTGAGAAAGGAAAAAAATCCATAAAGACAAAAAAAAAAACACCTTGTGCCCATTATTTTTGGCCATTGCTTTAAATTGTCAAACAGACTTTTCTTATTATCACTTCAAATGTTTACTTTGCACCATCTGAAATGCCAAGAGAAGCATTTTTACCTCCAGTCTAATTCATGATAACAAAAATCCTATCTGACAAAGGCTTGTTGAGTGACAAGTGACAGCTGATGGCTCAAATCCCAGGCCAACTACTTGTTCAGTTGTCTGCGTCTGAGAGATACGACCTGAATACCAAACAGGCTGTAAAAGATCAGAATGGGCTCAGTCTGTGCTGCTGGACGAGGTGTGTGTGTGCTTGTCCATGTTAATGTGAGTGGATGCAGTCATCTGTGCATTTTTGGTCCCAACAGAAGAGAAGGCTAAGAGTCATAATATCATACATGTAAAAAACTCATAAACACTACAAGTTTAAACGGGCTACACCTCCTTGTCCATTGCTTTGCCCCAGCACACTACTGGGAAAGAAACTCTCCAGCACATGGCCCTCCCTTTCTTGAGTTGAGCGATGCCTTCCAAATATGAGAGAAATGTGCTACAAATTAGCAGCTGAGGCTGAATGTGCAGTTCAGCATCATTCTGCATTTGAACAAAATGTAGGAAGGATTTGCTGGTCAGGCAAGTCCTAAACACAAATGATTATTCGCAAAATCTACTGTTGTTTCAGATTTAAAAAAAATTGCTTGTGTCTACACTGAAAAGCTCAATTTTATTTTCAGTTCTTGTTCACTATTCCAGTCAAATTTCAGTCATAATTATACTTTTTTTCCCCCCAATTGTTTTTTACTGTGTCCCTAAATACTACACACTCTCACCAGAGGATCATAATATTAATAGACACAGAAGCACATTGTGATTGTTTGTGACCTAAATGAGAACATATATCTCAATTTCAAACCCACAAGTCTGACTCCCTCGCAGTGCATGTCTAAAAGTGTTAGGTGTTTAGATGGTGGCTAAAGAAGTTTAAAAATCTGACTTGATTTGTATTTTAACCACAAAGTCTCCTTTTTTTACAAGACTGTTCTGTTTTGTTCACAAAGCTTACTTTTTCAAACATTCTAATTTATTTTGTGTCTTGTGTGGATTTTTGCAGTTTGAAGTTTTGCAAAGTGTGCACAAGGTTTGCCAGATTTATTTAAACTTTTTGAAAATGTGCCAAAGCAATTTAAAATATACATACATTCTTATTCCTATTGCAGATGACATATGGGTCATAAGCAGTCTTGGGAATACAATGCTTTTTGTATGTATATTGGCACTACTAATGTAACAGGGCTTGATCTGTCGCAGGGCTATCACAGCAGCTGCGACAGATCAGACTCGGCTCTCATCTCATTCAAGAGAGATGCAAAGTTTATTTCCTTTGTTTCCTTTGTTGTTTGGAAGTAAATAAGACCAAGACAAGGACAAGGAATTAGAAACAGCAATTGGCTAAAAAGAGTGTGACTGAAAAGGTGACCAATCAGAAGCTGTATAAGGAGGGGAAAAACACTTCCCTGACATTTCATTGGCTTTGGCTCAACACGCGGTCTACTGCTGTCTTTCCAAGTGGAAATATAAATGAAGATGCAGAAGAAGATGCAAGTGAAGTGAGGAGGACATAGATAAATAACTACATAATTTATCTTAAGTGTAGTTAATTAAATATATATTTGATAGCTCTCCTATGGTTTGATAAGTGCCATATAGTGTGCATGTTCGGACACCAACTTGTGTCTAAATGTGCTATTTGAGCAGTGTCTGCTACGTAAAAATGTCAGCTTATTGAGCATTGTTGTGACTGCACTATTGTCTGTTCTGGTGATTCTGACCTATGTAGAGAAAAATAACTTATTACAACTATAACACTAGTGATTGGCAGGCCAAATAAGGTTCTCTCTCTCTCTCTCTCTCTCTTT
>KN491391.1:1618-15478 GCA_000787155.1 Scartelaos histophorus | reverse complement strand
GCGCTCCACTTTTCTCATGGGACTTGGGTTTAAACCTTTAGAGCACACGGAGCTCACACCATTAAACTCTAATGAGAAAATACAGCACCACAGGCAGAGAGAAGCTAAAATACTGCGGGGAAGACGTGACGATTCACTGATGCGTTTTACTAAACCTGGAGAAATCTGCTGAGGTTATAACATTATTTTTGGAAAGGAGACAAGGCAACAAGGGCAGCAAAGTTCACCACAGTTATAACAATAAAAAAACAAGTGCAGATTTAGCCCTTTAAGGTCAGCAATGCTTAAACTCTTTTATTCTTAGTGATCAAAGAAGATCGTTTGAATAATAAGCTTTCAGATGATCTGATCCAACCTTCTGTTGTTCAGTCTATGCATTTCCAAGAAGTGACAAGTGGATTTAACTTAGAGCTGTAAAGTTAGTCGCAATAGAACAGAAAATACAATATAAATCACAGAGGCTGAAGTCATGTCAGTAACTTATTGCTGTATCTGAGTGAGTTTCTTTCTTTAGTTCATCTTAGACCCACTTTGGTTCAGTCCTAGTTTTAACCTGGAAATCAGAGACATTTTATAGACCTGGTTTGGATCTGGTGGCCCCTGAGAGGTCATATATTTTCTCTGGTGGTACTTGGTGTTAAAGGCTCGAGGACAAGTTTCTCTCTGAACATTCTGAACCACTGGAAGACACATAATCCTGGATGGAGTAAACCTAACCTCAGAGTCTTGGTAGAACATCATCAATAAGTCATCCGGCTACAGTCGTGGAGCTCACCTGAACTGGAAGAGCATGCACCGTTTTTGTTCACGTTCTGTGATCATCTTGAAGGCGTCCAGGCAGCAGTAGCGGCGGTGACAGTTGCCACAGCAGAAGGTGATCAGGGGGCAGTCGAAGCCATTGTGCCATGTGCCGTTTTTATCCACGTACCACAGGCAGTCTTCATTTGCACTAACTGTAAAAAAAAAAGTAAGACGAGATGGTCAGATGTTGTTTTCTCACTGGTGTCCCTGCTGGTGACTTCAATAAACTGTAATTACATATGATTTTCTTTACTTTTATCAACCTTCTCTATATAAAACAGTAAGAGACGTGACTTTTTTAAAATTACATGTCACAGAGTAAATTATTTTTCAGATATATGGCATCTACTTCATCCTTAACTCTTATCTCTTGGTTGCAGCCCTTTTGCAAAAACCGACTGCTGGTCTACACATTAAGAATCATCCTTATATTCAGTGTAATTTTATTACACAATTCTACAATATACAAATACAGAACTAGATAATCTGAAGAAGATACAGACAAACATTTATGGACAGGTCTGTCATAATAATTAAATATCGCCTTGTCGTCCAATACATGAAAGCTGGAGCAATATTATTTGGGGCTCAATATTTATTGCAAGTACTTTTACTTTGTAATAGTGGGGAGATTTTAGCCATTTTAACGTAAAACAATAAGATTTGAGCATAGAGGGTAGAATATATTACTACTATGGTTAATTATCCATTCATTCTGTTATTTATTTATTGTGGCGCAGGCGTTTTAACAATACTGTCGGTTTAAAAATGGGTTTACTGGGATTATCCTGCTCTTTGTAAGTGGTATAAATAAATGTACTATGGAAATTATACATAATTGACATAATACATTATATCAATTTAACTTTTAATGACTCTACAACATAAATTAACTAAATCTATAAAATGGTTAAGTAACTTCTGATGGAGGATCTGCCAAGTGTTGTAGATCTTATTGCTTCGCCTTGAATATTCCACAATATGAAACCAAATGCAGCAAACACTGTGAAACAAGCAGGTGACGCCAAGAGGACGAATACAGGTCAGATCTGCACAGAGGCGAGCCCGCACACAGTAAGAATGCAGTTTTCAAGGTACAACAATAATGCACGTGTAACAGAGTAAGATTACGTGCAAAAGTGGTATATTTAATGCCATACCGTGGAACATTCCAGGCATAACAATTATATCACCTAAAACAAGCGGCGGCGGATCCTCATTAGAAAAGTTAGGCTACAAAACACCTTCAGCTATCAAACTGATTTAGTGGAAAATAAACTGCTAATTGTTCTGGGATAATAAAATGGTGAAGGCCACTTAGCATACAAAGTTTTCATGCGTAAACACGGCGCTGTAAGCTAACGGTGCGGCCTGAGCCGCGGAATAAACTCACCCGGAGAAGAGCTCAGGACCACGGCCAGAAGCAGCACGGAGGACGCGAGGAGCGACATGTTCCCAGCGGGAAATCTCATCTCCAAGTTTAACATAATCCAAAGAAAAATGAGGCCGAAAGCGCAACCGGGCTGAACGCTGAATGCTATCGGTACCGAGCTAGCGGGAGCGCTCAGACATAGCGCCCGCTGGAGACGCGCAGGCGGCGGATTGAGGCGCTGGAAATTATCCGTGAAATGACACGGTTGCCAGATCTGTGCTGCGGTTTACAGCCCAAAGGCAGCCGAAAATCCGTCCATAAAAAACTAAAACTCATTCATACTTACGATATAAGCAATAATGATTTTTTTTTTAATGGGGAAAAAAGTGAGAATTGTCAGTGCCCATTTTATTTTAGTTTTAAAATGTGTGAATTTTTTTACACGAATAATAAGAACACAAGTCCAGGAGGATTAACATGTTAGGAATACTACCCTCCAGCCAGCACCATTTTCTTTTTACCATTTATGTTAAATATTTATATTTTTCATGTTTTTCTATCCAAGACAAATATATTTCTGCAAACAGTGTATGTAGTGTCAGACAAAAAATAACTACATTTATGAAAATATTTTCCATTAGGGACTTTTATTTGTTTAGTTTGAATTGTCATAATCCAACATCTGAATTGGAAACAGGAAATGACAATGCTGCACTCACTGTAGTAACAGTGAATTCCCAAATAGCCACCATCTCCCCTTGATATGATGGCAGGTCTAAGAGCTTTAATTTACAATGAGAAACAGTCAATGTTTGCTAGAATATAAGGCCTCTGAAATGTGTACTCAAAAATCAAAAAGATTTCCCTCTAATCAAAGAATGTCTTTAGTTTCACTCCATGTTTACAGAAACACAAAGACAACAGGTTTAATTACAAATAGGACAAAGGAGTAAAAGTTTATGTTTCATAATTTACTCAGCGACCCTCCCTTTGTTGAGTATCAGCTTCAGTGCTGAAGAGATTACCAACCCAAAATAGCCTTTATTGGAATCTCCTCCAATGTCTTTCAATATGTCCTCTTGAACATCTGTGAAGTGCTTGATCCCATCACAAACCGGGAGAAGCAGAGGTAATGGATAAGTGCAAGTCCTTAAATCTCCAACCCCGTCTTCACGAAGCCCTTACACTCCAAGCATTAGAAATTCATATTTGAGTGATGGGGCCACAAGAGGTTTGACAATGATCAGGAGCAGTTTGAGGCAGGGCTAAAGTCCTATTGACTGCAGAGTTTGCCGTTCGTTGTTGTTGAGATGCCCTGAAAACATGCTGTAACAAGGTTGCTGTGCGAACTGCGTCAGGAAGTCTGTTAAGTAAGCCTAGAAAAAGACAAAACAAACACGTGTCAGTTTACTCAACAAATTATAAAAGCTTAGCTCGTTTTCACACTGCCACTAGTCAGGCTGACGTAAAAGAGCATTCACTTTGAGAGCGGCGCACTTGAGTCTGCGTCCTTCAGTGTTTTCTCTGTCACACACAATCCTGATGGAGTATTTAGGCTCAGGTTCAAGAAAAGAACACTGCGTATAGGAACCTGAGTGAACCTGAGTGTTCACTGAGCTTTGTCCGCTTGTAGCACATTGTCATGGAAATACGTTTGGTGATCAGTCGGTGTCTCGTGTGGCTCATAATGCATGTTTAGGCTGAACAAGATCTACCAATTAAAGTAAAATAACTAAATCTAATGCGCACTGGGGTCGGCACAAAGAGCAGAAACGTGTGAAAACGACCTTTAAGACTGAAATAATAATAATAAATAACTTAATACAAAAAGCACACACACAAACATCTGTCTGAAACTCTACCTGAAGATCAATGTGATTAATAGGATCCTTTAAAGCATCTGGATCATCCTCTTCATCATCTTCATAAAAATCGTCATCTGAAAAAAGGGGAAAATGTTGAAGGGGAAACGTCACAATTTCAAACTGAGAAACTAGAGCAGTGAAAGTGTGAAATGTTCACCATATTTGTTTGAGGCAATGATATCAGAAAGCAGTTGTCCCGCCAGTCCTTCATCCTCCTCTTCGTCATCATCTCCTTCCTCCTCATCATCCTCCCACATCCCACTTGAATCTGTCAAACAAAAGTGGTTGATGGTGTTGCCGTAAGAAAAAGGAATAAGCAGCTCTATCCAAACATGGAATAAAGACCTCAATGAACATTGATAAATGAGAAGATGGAAGAGGTGAAGTTCCAACCTTGACTCCAGTCTGCGGCATTGGCTCTGCAGGCGTTTGACTCAACCACTGTGGCCAGCTCGTTGATTATAAGTTTGAAGATTTTAACCAACAAGGGAATGTTGGTCCATCTCTCGGGATCTTAGGGACAAAAAAACCCCAAACCTTATTATTATATACCCACTTTAGGCCTGTGCAAAAAATCGAAACATCGATAGGTAGTGAAGTCTACTTTGGTTGATCTCAATAAGGCCTGAACCACATCGACCCTTTGTCTCCTCATGTGTTCACAAGTTTTAACGTAAATCTGCACAATTTGATTTAATCTCCTCATGTGTTCACAAGTTTTAACGTTTGATTTAAAGTCCAGTCTTTAAGTTAAGTTTAGCTCTAACACTTACTTTTTGCTGACTTAGAGCGAGTGCGTATTCCTTCTTCAGGGGCATAGATTTCTTCTCCTTTGACTACAATGTCCTGCAGACGTTTGTCCTCCGTGTTCAGACCATGTTGTAACAGTTTGCACAATGCGACCGTACTGCAAACACAAATGACACCAGAAGTTCATTTATTCTCCAACAATACAATAATGAACTGAAATAGACAATCCTAAAATCTTTAAACTGGACATGATTACAGATGGCTCTCCGTCCCCTGCCCAGGTCAGACTTTTAAGTGAATCAGTCGTAAGATTTCAGTTATGAAAGTATTCAGCTACATCAACAGGCTGAGGAATAATAGAAATTACCTGACTTTTCCTTCGTACTGTCCATAGAAAAGGTGCTGCCGACTCATCCACTCCGTCATGACAAACTCCAGAGCTGGTTTTCCTGTTGGTCCTGGTAAACTGCACAGAAACTCCAGCAGTGGCTCCAGCTGAGAGTGGACCAGGTGAGCAAACACCATGATCAGAGACTGTGGGTACAGAATGGCACTGGGTCAATCTCAATAGCTCTATACAGTGCAATCAGTCTATATGACTCATTTTACTAGGATTTGGTTTTATATCATTTACCAATGAAAAGAAAATACCGTGTTAGGTTTTTTGACATTTTTGAATGTGAAAAAAACACAATTCCAGGCATGTTTTTGATGAGGTAGCAACATGTTTGAATAATCATTTCTTATAAGTTCGTCTACATCTCTCTAAGTGCACCATGTTTTCAAGTTAACAGCTACTTTTTAAACTCCATACACCTTCACTAGATTCATTTGGATAATTTAACGGCCATTGATTACTGAACAAAAAGGTAAAAACACAGTAGAAATCCTCCTGTATTACCACAGGGCATCACAAGGTGGAACAGAATGTTTTTTGTTTGAGTGAAGAATTCTCTAAGAATCTACATATTTAGGGTTTATGTGTTTAACATGTGTGAATGTACCAAGTATGTTTGTGATGAGGAAACATTACGACATAGATCAGAGCCTTTATAAAGAGTATGCACCTGCATCACACTGAGCGTTTCTGCTTGTTGCATTTTGCTAAGTATTGCCCGAAGGATCTGGTCCAGCTGCTCCCCAAGTTCTGTCCCAGCCCGGGAGATCAGAGTGGACACTAGACGTCCCACAAAGGCAGCGGTGAACTCTGAGGTGCGAGGATCCAGCAGCTGGTTGACCACCTGCATCACGTACCAGAGTCCACTGTTCCCTTGCTCGTCTCTCCACTGCGCGATCTGCTCCAGAGCCACTGACACATAGGCCCGCAAACACTCACCACCATTCTGAGGCGCAGGCCAGAAACAGCAGCAATGAAGACAAAGAGTGACTTCAAATCAACCACAAGTAAAGAATAAAATAACTCACCTGCATTATCGCATTATCATCTGTGCGTAAAGTGCACTGGGCGACCACAGGAAAAGCTTGGCAGACGAGCATCTCTGATAATGGGGGCTTACTGTTTCTCACGACTGTAGTCAGAATATCTATGGAAGTCTAAGGAGATGGAAGAATTACATTAAGACAATATAAAAGGCTGATTATAGCATTTTTAAATATAAATCATAGTTTATAATGATAAATGAAATACAGGCCAGTATTGCCATATATGACATGTTATTAATATTTGGAGCACATGTCAATAATATTCTGTTTATTTGTCAAGTAAAAAAAAAATCAAACAAAACAACTTATTGAAGAGCTGAAGAGGAATGAAGCCTAACCCACTGTAGAGAGTACTTATTGAAGAGCTGAAGAGGAATGAAGAGGGAAATAGGAGGAACACTGTAGAGAGCTGAAGTGGATGAAGACTGAGACAGAGCAAGGGAGAATGAACGGTGTATGGATAGAGCTACTCACAGCACAAAGTCCAGTGGGGATTTTGTCAGAAGGAGCCTGCATGATGCTGATTAATGTGGGGATGAGGCGCATCTGCATTGGGCCCTGACATCCTTCAATCTGTGCCAACTCTTTGAAGATGTCTGTGACCAAAGACGCCACCACTGGGTCTAAGAGAGGGAGAAAAACGGCAGAAGAATATAGGGCATTAAAGTCAACTGCTGCCCATTTATAATGGATCTATACTCTAAGTTAGAACATTTAAGAACTGTTGTGAGTTTTTGGCTTTAGATCTTCTCTCTCTAGGAGGGGAGGAGTCAGTTACCGTTGTTGTATTTAAGAAAGATGGCAATCGTAAGTGGGCAGATCTTGTTCTCTGCACTGGTGGTAAAGGCGGGGTCCACAGTACAGACGATGCACAGTGTTTCCATGACGAGGGTGAGCACCTCGGAGCTGAACTGAGCGGCCAGCTGCACCAGGCCCTCCAGGACACTGGGCAGGAAGGGCTGCAGGACTTGGGTGCTCTCAGAGAGCTTCAGCTGATCACAGTATCTGCAAATGTGAGTACAGGAGGGAATTTAGGATTATGTAGGACCTGTTGTCTAAGAAATGTGATTTTTAAAAGAAATCTTTTATATTATGTAAAATTAACTTTCATACTTTTAAAACCTAACCTACTCTGAGTTGATTTTTTATCCAATCATGCACAGTTTCTTAGGTCTTTCTAAAATAATAACCTATGTACGTTTCCTACAGAAAAGCCCAAACAAATCATTTAACAAACAAATATATACCATATTCTAGATGGTCACTATTTGGACACTGCTTGACAAATACATATGGTTATTTCCTATATGAAAACAATGTGTTGTGGTAGTCATTAAATGCCCTCTCACCCCCAGATGGCCCTAACTGCAGAGATGCGCACAGAGGGGGGCTGGCTGTCATGGAGGCCGCTCACTGTGGCCTGGAGGAACTGCTGAATGAGCTCTGGAGACATGGCGGCTGTGAAGCGACTGGCTGCCCAAAGAGCACGACCGAGGAGGAAGGGAGACGCTGCTGCTCAGAACAACAGACACAAGGAGGAACACAAGGTTATGTCAGCAAAGACAGATTCACAGTAAATTAATAAGAACCATATTTGTTTTTTTTTGTTCAAATTTTAGACTATGGGGGGGACACAATACATGATGTCACTACAGTGATTACCCTAAAGCTTGGACTATACTTTCCACATGTAGATTTTGCATGGAAATTAGACAAAAAAGGACCAGTGTCAGTATTTAAGGTTTGTACGGCCCATGTGGCGGCACAGTAGAAATCTAAACTAGCCACATTTTAAAGAGAAAGGAATTGTGGTATTGCTCCATTAGGGATTAGTATTATAGTATTATTTGCTGGATAGTACATCTCAAATATTTTGTGACTGATGCCCTATAATGCTTCATGGTCCCTTATATTACAAATAAACTTTGATGAGCAGAAATTAGTCCAACCCCGAGTTCTTACCAGCGAGGTTAAGATCAGCCAAAATGACCCCAGCCAGAAAGCCGTGCATATCAAACTGAATACGACCATTCTTGACATTTTCTGTGATTATCGTTTTGACTGAGCCAAGCGCCAGCATACAGGCTTCATGTATCTTCCACCTGGTAAGAAAAAGACTAGTGTTAAGAATAAATGAGTGATAGTACAATTATTATTCTGCTGATATGCCATGATGTCCAATTGGGAAAGAAGCAGAAACAGAACTGATGTGAACATGCCCCCTTACATGACTCAATCAACATTACCGTCCTTTGCCACTGTAATGGTTTTGTCGCCCAGTGTGTGTGCCATTGTAAATAGCTGCAGTTCCTTTATTTTGTATATATGTCTTTATTATGTCTAGTTGTGATTACCCAATTTACTGGTGTCAGTCTTACAAATCCTGCCTCTCTCCTACAAAAACCCAAATTCCTCAACAAAACACATTCAGTCAAAGCTCCTGTGACAGTGTTAAAAACATCATACCAGTGTTCGTTGCCACTGTTTTTGGCTTGCTCTGCCTCCTGGAGGTGTCTAGTAGCTGCGGCTGCCAGAGCTGCTGCACTCTCATTCTGAAACTCTGCAGCTACAGCCTGCACAAGACAAAAGGTCAAGGGTCATCTTTGTACACTTTTGGTTTGAATCTCAAAAAAAGTAACTTCTTTTAAAATACATGGACAGTTTAGACCATTTTCTCCCCTTTTCTGCATTTTCTTTCAAATATTCCTATGCATATAGATGAAACAAATTTTTGACTAATGAAAAGTATCTTACCAGGAGCAGGTCCTGAGCAGAGATCCTGACTGTGTAGGAGAAGGTGTCATCATCTTCATCCTCCACAAACTGCTGAGGGTTGGCTGTCCACACTTTAATCTGACAAAAACACAGCACCCGTCAAGCAAGTTACCGGTAAGAAAATTTGATGAAAATGGATGTCAAAACAATTTAATGTGGTTAAGAAAATACCTGGTCTTCTGTGATCTGCATGTAGAGGATGATGTAATAGATAAGCTCTGGCAGGGCCTTCTTCACGGTGCTTTTGAATTTGTTGTTCTCCAGGAGTGTGTGGACAAACTCAAATATACTGAAGACCAGGTTCTCAAAGCCTAAAACCTCACCTGTGTGTGGGGGGGGGAAATCAAATGTGAGGCATGACACAAAAGATAAAATATAAAATCTGCTTAAGTTTTATGACGCAAAAACCTACCATCTGAATCTACTGGGTCATCCACTTCCTCTGTGTAATTCACCTCTGTTCTGACATAGGTAAACTCATGTTAAGGATCCGATCAGGGGTATAAAGTGGATTTAGAGTCCAATTTTTTTTTTTTTTTTTAAATATTACAAAGAACATATTCATAATAGAGGGCTACGGCCACAGACTTTGGTCAATATTTCAGACACATTTTACATAGATTCGACAGAACTATCATATCTATAAATACAGTTTGTTGCTACTGTGATACAGTTAAGAGGAAATCCCTGGTCTAGACCTTTTAGATCTCATCTTGCCTCATCAATACTCCTCACAATCCAAACGCCTCCTAAAATTTAATCAATAGTGCAGTGTGTCAATTGTAAAACTACACATGACTGTGCGTATGTTTGTCAATTTCTAAATTGGTCTCGCTGTATTGTTGTGACTTGCTGCCCGTCTTAACCAGGAGGTAATGTGACAATCCAAATCTAAAAATAAAAAATAAAATTACCAGCAAAAACATTTCTTTGATAATGTTTGTAATTTGAAATAGAATTAAAAAAGGATATAAAGCTGCACTTTCAGTCAGTGTGTTCCACACTATTGGTAGAATCTGCTGCATGGATGACACCATAGGTTTAGGGAAGTTTTTCACCAACGCTGTCACGGCCTACTTACAAAAATACTTTAATTCAAACATTCTCAGACGTTCATATTTAATCAGACCAAATTATTTAAACAGTGCAATGTTTGTTTCAGCACCGCACTCGTCACCTTGAGGACCTCCATCTTTAGACCACTGTCAGAGGAGGGTCCATCAGGCATTTGCAGCGCTTGCACAAAGGCTTCTGTGAACTGCTGCACCACAGGGAAGATCAATGCTTTGGCTGCACCCTACCAAAAAGGTACAACAAAATTAGACTAGGGAAACTACAATAATGTTTTTCATGAAGCTATACATTATTGAGGCTGTCAGTATATGCATTATCACGGATACCAGTGTTAAACACTGGAATTGCTTGACAGCCATTATGTGGAGTGTCTGAACATGGGCTTTACCTTTTCAAGTTCCTCAATCGCACAGATGAGGTTGGCACAGGTAGTGAAAATCTCCACAGCTCTTGAACGTGTCCTGATGCTGTAAACCTGCAGTAATTAGAAAAATAATTCAAAACAAATAGTTTCCAACTGGAAAAAACCACAACAGACAAATATGAAATCTTACCTCAGCCATAGTGAAAATCTTGTACATTTCAGGTAAAATGACTGGAGCCACCAAAGGCATCTGCGTGTCTGTGACCTCTCGCGTGAACTCTGAAAGTATTTGGAGAATCACATAATTCTATCCTCCAGTGTAATAGATTACATTACATATGCATGGATGGCTAAACAGACATTTTGTAGATTAAACTTTGATAACAATAACTTTCTTATTGAGTGATTACGGGTGAAGGTATCATGGTTGATGATCACGCACCTGTGAGGACCCTCATGGCCCCGTGGACAGCATTGATGTTTCCACTGATCAGCATTTCCATGAGCAACGTAAAGAGCTGTGGCCAAGCTTCAGGCCAGTCCCAGTGAGCGATGGCAGACACGGCGTATGCCACACTGGAGCGGACTTTACTGATGGACTCACGGAGACCACTGGGTAGCAACTCTCGAATGGCTGCTTTAGCCTTGAGGAAGAGGAGGACAACAACATGTTTCTGATACTGATATCAGTGATGTGCACTTCTGTTTCATTATTCTATATCGTTTTATTACCGACCTGATCTGTGGTTTCTGGGGGCCTGAATTTTTCTGACTGTGAACACCAGTGCGTTTCAACATACTGCTTTAGGATGACTGAAGCCAACTGGACAGGTGGAAAAAGAGAAAAAAATATTAAACAATAGAATTTAAAAAAATAACAAATTATTATGGTTGTTAGAAAGATCTCACCTGACGGATAGCTAATGCTCCTTGGGTGTCTACAGTAAGTTCTGCCAAATGGACACCAAATTCTACAAAAGAAAAAAATAATACACTCATTGGAATATGAGCTGATAAACTAACAGATGAATTGTACAATTCAGATGTATTTCGCAGAAGTATTTATATTTTTCTTTATCTTTGCTCATTGTTATTATATTTATTGTGACGTGTGAGCTACTCAATTTCTCTTGTAAATCAGTTATACAGAATGATACATGTAAAATGGTTATATCCATTTAATAATCAAAATTTTGTTATTAAACACAATACATGTAATTCAGAGATCACTTGGCGAGCTAATTGGAAGACGATGGAGATACTGGTAGCTAATAAGCTACAGGTTGGAGACCCCTGGTCAACACAAATTAAAGGAGGTAAAAAGTATTTTGAGACACTATTGGGATGTATGTTTTTAACAGGGAAAGTTATATTACCTAAATAAATTCATTCTTAGCAAACATTCAAATTTAGTTTTCAGTTCATTCACAATTAACTCCGCAGCCTTACAGTTCAGGATGAGGATAAACTTGACCCCTCTGTGACACAGGGCTTTAGTGAAAGTGACATCAGGCGCCAGAAGACAAAGCGAGTGCTGACATCTCTGCAGCCGATGGTAAGAGGGGCCACACACAGGCTCACAATATGTGACTATCACAAACAGACAGAGCCAGCAATGCATCAAACCTCTACAGGCAGTGGATAGGCAAAAGGCAGAGCGTTTATTTGAAGGATTAAATAATAATTGTGAAAAAGGAATGAAGAATCGTACCCCCTTAGAATTAACTTATAAGGAGGACCCATGTGAGCCTACTAGCCCTGGACCCTCGAATGTCTGTAAACATGCAATGAGCACAATATAAACCATCTAATAAGCTCAAATGTATGTACTGCATCATAACAGTAGCAAGAGAGGTCAGAGATGCTGGTGGTACAACATTATGTCCCTTCAAAGTGTTGATGGAAGAAGTGGATGGCTCCTGAGGCGGGACCTGCCAAAGGAATGTAAGCGGGACAAATATGCAATCCACTGTGGAAACGGAAGGATTATTTTGGGAAACAAATACGAACAGGGTTTTGATAGGACAAGAACCCATCTGAGCCTAAAGGTATGTCACAGCTGTGTCCCCCAAAGATGCAATAATAAAACTGGACCTTTTGTGTACAATACTAACAGTGAATTTGTGGCAGAGGCCAGGCAGGGTCTCCATGTGCTCAAGTCTAATGTCTGCTGCTGCTAACACATTTACTTCAAATCTGATACAAAAGCAGGACGGCAAACTCATTTTGTCAACCACAATCGGCAAAAAAACAAACCAAAGCCTAAGCAACTAGAGAACAACTGGACAAGCTTCTGAGCAACTTTGTGACAAAGTTAACAACAATTGGCCTACACTTAAGCTAACCTTAGGGTAATCTTAGCTTATGTGAAGAAGCAGATGCCGCACATTTATCTGGGATCTTGTTGTCTAAGCGGTAGGACATTAGAGCTAATAGATGATCCTGTGTGGGCTGGAGGAGCCACTCACCCTCCGTCACCTCCAGCACTTTGATCTGCTCCTCCGCGGCAGCGCGCACTTCTTGCACCGGGGAGAGGATGGCCGTCAGTGTCTCAATAAGCGCCTCTTTCAGCCCTTGTTGGACCGGGCCTGAAGCCGAACCGGAGCGAGAGCTACCCGCCGCCATCATGCCGTCTGTGTTACTCTAGCAGCCCCGCTACAGTGAGTCAGTGAGCTTCCTGCTGCAGGTTATTGAGCCGGAGCGGCGGAGCGGCGGAGCGGCCACAGTGAAGCGGCCACAGTGAAGCGCGCCAATGCATGGAAACCAGGAGGCGGGGCTAGCGCTGGAGCACTTCCGGCTTCCGGCTCCTGAGTCCACGTGGGCTGGACAGTCTTCACTTTATGCCTCTGGCGCCCCTCTGTGGCCTGGTGGACGCTCGTCTGCGCACTTTAACTTGTGAAATACTTTTTGAAGAGGTGAAATAATAATGTTTATAGATTTTAGTTATTGGAGATTAAAATCAAACTTAGGACTTAAGGAGCACTGACCACAAACTTGGCCGTGGACTTCACGATTTCAACAGATTTCAAGATATCAGATGTAACTGGTCCAGTTATACAAGGTTGTCTCACCTTTTCCTCTCTGGGGCCTTATCATAGATGTTTTTCCCCGTCATATTTTCTTGTTTAAAATGTATGCTTTTATGGTACATGATACACCAAATATAGTTATTAAAACTGATGATTAGTAGGGTTCATTTCATGTTTCATTACATATGGTAAGAAATGGATATGTAGAAATAGTATAGGCAGAAGGCCCTTATTAGAAATACTACCCAATAACGTAATTCTTAAGTGTTATCATTTTATTAAAATTTGGTTTTGTAATTTATAAATTACTCATAACATGTCAATCTTTATTACAACGAAAAGCTAAAAAAAAATGAAGTTAGCCCTGCTAAAATCTGTTGGGTTAAA
>KN491390.1:18236-30660 GCA_000787155.1 Scartelaos histophorus | reverse complement strand
TCTACTACAGATACATTTGAAAAACTGCTATAGTGAAGTAATAATAAAAAATATAATTATATTATATATTATATCCATTTGCCATTTATTTTAATATGTTTGAGAATATTTGATCATATGTTTTAGATTTGAACAGAACTTTTTTACTGCCATTATAAGTGACTTTGGTTAAAAAGTTTCGTTAGGCTCCATATTTATGTGGTGTATGCTTTTTAGCTCAATTATTTACATTTTTAGGCTAAACACTTCTGTGTCCTGTTGGATATTTCCACCAATCTGAGATGACTCCAGTGTCTTGGACTTGGAATGAGAGACGAGAGTCGAGGCTGCCCATGAGGAAAGGGAAGACTGGGCCCTGGATAAAGCAGCACAAACCTGGTGGATTCATGAAGTAAGTGTCCCATGTCATTTTCCACATCTCTGATTGTGTACGTCTTATTGTCTTTTTCCATGCCATAACAGTATTACAGTCATACATGATTTTTTTTACACCAATATGCAGTCTTATGTATTACAAATGATAAAGGAAGTGCTTTCACTTTGTATTATTACTATATATCTGGGGCAGCAGTCTAAGCAGGGAGTCCCAGACTTCCTTCACACCGGACACTTCCTCCAGCTCCTCCGGGGAAACCCCAAGGTGTTCCCAGGCCCGCAGAGAGACATAGTCCCTCCAGCATATCCTGGGTCTTCCCAAGGCCTATTTCCAATGGGACATAGCCTCGAATTCAGTACCAAAAAGATTTCCCAAACATGCATAAGTCAGTCAAATTATAACTTCAACAGCGCTGTATCTGATTTTCAGTGTCTTTAAAGTAGAAGTTGTAGAAACAGAACAGAATATTCAAACAAATATTGTCCGAGCGTGTCCATTTTTCAAATATCATGTTTTCATATTTTCAAATCTCAATCTCATGTTTATTACTCAGAACTTAGATTAACATCCCAACATGTTTTAGAAAAATCAAACAATTGTACGGTTATTCTTGGTCACACCACAAAACTAAAGATGCTTAATATAAATGTTAAAAATAGATTTAAGCAGACCTGACATTGTACATATTTGAAAAAGTTCAACAGAAATTCATTTTAAAATTTGTTGAAAGTTGAAAATCCTTATACGTCATTGACCCACATGCTAACAATAACTAGCATGCTAATAGCACACCTAATAGTCAGATCCATCACGTGTGAGCAGATATACGGGAGTGGTAATGCTATGACAGGTCTTTTCCCTCTGAATTATTATTATTAAGCCAAAATGTATTAGTTTGAGATAATGTACTAATTATATGGATTCATTTAATGGTGCACTGTCATTTTTCTTGTGGCAGGTCCGTTACTTTCCATACATGAAGCTTCTCTGTGTTTTTAAAGTCAATACACTGGCGATGTTACCTATTACTATTTGAGGCACTTAGGTTTTGATGGTCTGAGTCTCCCTTCCCTTTGCTCTCCACACTATGTCAATCCCCCTTCAGAGCGCTAATGAAATTAAACCACTTTGCATTGCATCAGGTTAGACAAATTGCAGTGTGCAGTTTTGTGTCATGCTTTTGTATATTTGTGGAAAACTGTCTCGTGGGAGCATGGACAGAGACTTATTTATAACCGTAAGGGGGGTTCAAATAGGGCCTGGGAGAGATCACTAAAATAGTCAAACATGAATGGATGATATCACAAGGGACCAACACGAGAACATGGTAGAAAGCTCCAAAATGTCATTTTTACATAATACCCCCTCAGTAAAACATAAAGTCTGCAGTTTTTTGAGGCAGTAACTAGTGAGTTTTACTACAAAGTGACATTCTTAGCAGAGCTGCTGATTTAACAAAGTTGCCAGAGTGGACAGTTGTTACAGGTGGAGATGGGGATGTGCTGTGCTGGAGGTGTCAGGTCAGTGTGACAGCAGCAGCAGAGGAGCAGCAGGGGGCGCTCTGCTGGTTGATATTGACTCTGGTTTCATCACACGCTGCACCTGTTTGTTCAGACCATCCACCAGAACACGATTCTGTTCTTGTGATGGGGAGAAGTGAACGCCAGAGCTGTCCTCTTAGATTCTCAAATTTTGACTTAATTTGGAGAGATTATAACTGTTGTGAATATAAATTATAGTTTTACACAAATTTAAAAAAGCAATTTGAATAGAAATGTTGAAAAATATGCCGAAAATTACAGGAAGTGAAGAGACACATAATGATGGTCACACTGGGGAGAATTCAGTCCAAAAGTTCGGCACAATTTACTTGTAAGAAACAGATTTATTAGGATACTTGAAACATGAATTCAACAGAATAGAGGTGCTTTCTTATATTTGTATTTGTCAGATAATAATTTCTGTGTAGATTAGAGGAGTTTTTGAGGCTAACAGGTATGGATTCCCAAGTGTGAAGTACAATTTTAAACCTAAAAAATGGCCAAATAGGGAAAACAAGTGTGATTTATTTTTTATTTTTTCATAAATCTTCAATAAATAAAATAAAACGTTTACCATAACTGTGTTTTAGTAAAATTAATAATCAAACCTGTCATTGGAGTCGTAAAGTTGTTGTGCCTGATTTTTACTGGGCAGCAGGGACTCCCAGACTTCCTCCAGCTATGGCGGGGACACCCAAAGGCGTTCCCAGGCCACCCAAGAGACATAGTCCCTTCAGTGTGTCCTGCATCTTCCCTGGGGTCTCCTTCCAGTGGGACCTGCCCGGAACACCTCCTGCGGGGGTCATACAGGAGGTATCCGGAACAGATGCCCTCCCCTCAGCTGCTCTTTCAACGTAGAGAAGCAGCGGCTCTACTCCGAGCTCCTCCCGTGTGACTGAGCTCCTCACCCTGTCTCTAAGGGAGCGCCCGATACAGCTATCGCATCACTGCTGACGCTGCACCGATCCGCCTGTCAATCTCACGCTCCTCCCCTCACTCGTGAGCAAGACCCAGAGATACTTGAACTCCTCCATTTGAGGCAGGGACTCTCCAGGGCAAACCACCTTTTTCCAGTTGAGGACCATGCATTATATTTATTTTATTTTGTTTTTAGGCAGTGGGATATTCAGCCAAACAACATCTTTAAATCCATCCCTCCATTTTCTTCCACTTTTCCGGGGCCAGGTCGCAGGGGCAGCAGTCTAAGCAAGGACTCCCAGAGTTCCTTCACCCCAGCCGCTTCCTCCAGCTCCTCCGGGAAAACCCCGAGGCGTTCCGAGGCCAGCCGGGAGACATAGTTCCCGGGGCCTCCTCCCGGTGGGACATGCCCGGAATACCTCCTGAGGGAGGCTCCCAGGAGGCATCCGGACCAGATGCCCGAGCCACCTCAGCTGCTCCTCTTGACGTGAAGGAGCAGTGGCTCTACTTCGAGCTTCTCCCATGTGACTGAGCTCCTCACCCTGTCTCTAAGGGAGCGCCCAGCCACCCTGCGGAAGAAACTCATTTTGACCGCTTTTATCCGCGATCTCATCTTTTCGGTCACTACCCAGAGCTCATGACCACAGGGGAGAGTAGGAACATGGACTGACCAGTAATTCGAGAGCTTTGCCTTTCGGCTCAGCTCCCTCTTCACCACAACCGTCCGATACAGCGACCGCTTGCCCTCTGCGGATGGGTGGAGAGTCCCTGCCTCAAGTGGAGGAGTTCAAGTATCTCAGGGTCTTGTTCACATCTTTAAATACATAAACAAAACATTACATTGACCAGTCTTCTTTGCAGTTTTCATGGGATAAAGAAGTTGGTTCAGCTCTCACACTCACCATGCATATTGCTGTTGTATCCTTGGGCAAGACACTTCACCCACCCTTAGCTTGAGCTATTTTGTGCTACTTTTCTTAAAGCAGCTTGAACATTTAGCTGTAAACATTATAAATCAGCTCTCATGCTTCACTCTGCTGGGCTGACCTCTTTTCTCTGATCCCTCGCTCACGTTCACACCTCTCCTGACTGTCCCTGTTCACTTCTTCTGAGCTTGACATTTCTTTCAGCTCTGATTGTCAAGATGCTCCATATACAGAGGCAATCTAAAGCAAGGGGTGCAAAACATGTCTGTACAAAGCTACACGTGCTAAGTCTGAGGTAGCATCATGTGAAAGGCACTGTACTAATCTGAGCAAAATATGACTTGCCCCAGTACAGATATTTGGATACTTATGACGCAACATTGGCGTAACTTTAACAACATGACTTTAAATACCGTAAATTCGGGACTACAAAGCGCACCTGAATATAAGCCGCGTCAACAAAATTTTATAATTGTACATATATAAGCCACACCTGAATAGGTGTTCACGTCTTCAAGAACGTTTACAAGTTTGCTCCATCTGCTTTTATTGCCTCTTTTTGCCTCTGCTCTTTTTGCCTCTGCTCTTTTTGCTGGCTCTTTCCTTACTAGCCATTTAACGAAGAGCACACAGATTATAAGGAGATTAACAAGAAATCGTTTCTCACATTTCCTGCACAAAGAAACGCTGTCGTATCGTGTATCTTGTCAGTGTCTCATAGGATTTCGGCAGATTTCAGGGGCAGGTTATGGATCAGGTATGAGTGCATGTCCGGCTACTAAAGTTTGAAACGTTTCTTCTCGTCATTTACGCCTCACCTGCATTTAACACACACGGGTAAAACGTATCCCCCTCAGTAATGTTCATTTAGCATCATAACTTGTATATTCACACGGGGCTAAACTGTTTAAGTACTGACAGCATCGCTCGCTAACGCTGCAACTTCATTTTAACCCTAGATCCATGTGTTCACCGCACAGACAGCTGCGTTTTCTGCACTCACGCTGCACATCACCTGTGCTACCAAAAAAATAAAGTGCGAGAAAAAATAAAGTGCAAGAAAAAAGTAGCAGTTTATAGTCTGGAAAGTACGTAATTATTTTCTTCCAAAATTCAACTCAACTGTGCACAAACATGTATTATATAAATGACATGTAGTTTTAGAAATAAGTTGTATTTCAATTTCTCACATTTTACACTTACAGCAGAAGGACCTGGTCTGACTTTTATGCACCAGGAAGAACTCTGGGGTTAATGGTTATGATCATTGACCACGTGAATACTTTCATGATGTGATAATACCGTGATGGGTGTTCCTCTCAGTTTTTAAAATGAACACACAGGCGATTGCGTCACGTTTGAGAAGTCGCAGTGTACAGTTTTGTGTCATGTTTTTGTATATTTGTGGAAAATTGTCTCAGGGGAGCATGGGTGAAGTAGGTTTGTGGGTGGAGAACTGGACAGGATTTTATTTATAACCATAAGAGGGGTCCAAATAGGGCCTGGGAGAGATCACTAAAATAGCCAACATGCAGGGATGACATCTAAAAAATCGGTTTAGGCTACAGGAAAAAAATTAATCATTATCATTTTCTTATCATTTTTGGGGAACTGATTTATTTTTTAAATATTTGTTGTATAAAAGGCATTCCCCTCCCCCAAAAATCAAGCACCTATGTATAAAAATAAGCTGTCTGTGTACTGTCTACATCTAATTTTAATGCATCTTATTGTCCGATAATCAGGGAGTGCACTGTTAGTTAGTTGTGAGCATTTCAGTGACAGTAAAAGTTGTTTTTTTAAAAAAAAGCTTATAAACTCATCGAGATTAATAATTAGAATGCTAAAGGTAAGTGAGGAGTAACTTTGGACCACTCCAATGTCAATTTGAGAAACCTTTTGATAAAATTGTGCATCTCAGCATAAGCATAAGCAGTTTTCAGACACCAGACTTTTGTCCCTACTTCAGTAAATATTTGAGAAGCTTTGTGTTGATAATACTGTCTTAAATTATTTGAACATTTTTAAATCTTTGTTGTACCCTTTGAAAATACCAAAATTTGTGCAATATTTACAGTTTAGTCTTTCCGTTACATTCATTTAAAATTATAAATCAAATGTTACGTCCCAACAGTTCCTTTTACTTAATAGTTTTCCCCAAATATGGAAAATTTTTACTCAAAAAATTTCTTAGACCATTACTTTGTACAATTGCTTGAGTGATATTATTTATTTATTAACAATACATGCTGTGACCTCATTGAAAAAATACCTGGAGTTGAGTAACACTTAATTATTATTAGTCTGTCTACATCTCCAAAACTGAAAATTCTCTATTCCACCTTGTGATGTCATGAAGTGGTAGTTTTCAAGTTAACAACTACCTTTTAACCTTCCGGAGAGATGGCAGTTCCAGAGCCGAAATCATAATCTAAATGGTTCTAATGAATGTGTGAGGAGTTTCTGTATTACCACTTGATGACATCACAAGGTGGAAGAGAGTGTTTTCTGTTGTGGAGAAGCCTAAATATGCAGGATTTGAGTGCGTGAATGAAGGAAAACAAAAGTCCGGGTATGTTTTTGATGAGGAAACAACATCAGAAAACTGTGTCATACATAACCCCTGATGCTTTCACAATACCTTTATAATATTATCGTTGGACAGAAATATCTTGCCGTTGATCTCTGCAGTCAGCTCCACTTCCCGTTAATGTCCTCAGTCTCCCCTCACAGCACAGGTAAACATCAAAACACACTCCAGATCTGGGCTCGTCACGTGACCCGTGTCCAGGCAACGGCGCTAATGAAGTCAGCCCCGGTACTCTTAATCGCCATTAGTGTTTCTATATGTAAACCAAGAAAGACGGTGGAGTATTTAAAGGTGGTTGAAAGCACTCATGGCAACAGACTAGCCATATAGCTCGTTAACTGGGCTGCTATTAACTGTTTAGTAGTTGACTAGGTAGCGAATGTAGATGTGATTTGTATACGTTAAAGGTTTCCTCATTAAAACATACCTGGAGTTGCGTTTTTTGTTTCATTTACACATGTTTAACGCGCAAATCCTGCAAATTTAGACTGATTTCTTTTCACTTTTTGCTGTTATTTGGTAATACTGGACTCCTTCACTACAATCATTTGGATAATTTGAATAAAATGTAAAAGGAAGCTGCAGAATTTTGGACATAGGACCTCATTTACTCGTGAGCCAGAGTTTGGCAGAAGTGTGGAGTCACTTTTTAAAATATTCCATCCAGTCCTTGTATTGGCAGAGGTCACTGGTGCTAGGCTAGCGCATGTCAATGGGTCTCGTTAGCCTGACGCTAAAACAGTCTTACCCACTCCACAAAGCACCGGTGGCAAATCTTTTATTACATCAGAATGACGATGTTAACGTCTGTGTCGATAGAATAATTTTAGAAGTAAAACTAACTTTGAATCGCATGAATCGTTGCATGCTGAGGGACTATTTTCTCAGCATCAGCAGTGATATCATTCCGCCGCTATTAGGAAGTACAAGTCGCTGCTGTTGCTCAGACGTAAATCCTGCAAATGCAAGGTTGTTTTTACTTCTAAAATTATTCTATCAACACAGACATTTACATTGATAGTCTGGGGTAATAATTGTTTCACTTCAGGTGCTTTGTAGAGTGGGTAAGACTATTTTAGTGGCATCCTAGCTACGCTCATTGACAGTCGCTAGCCTAGCACCATCGATCACTGCAAATATAAGGACTGGATGTTTTTGATTGTAAGACATTCTAACATAACTAGAACTTCACAATAGTCAATTTTGCATAATCTAACATATATTATAATTACAAATATTGTAATAATGAGTATGAAGTAGGTCACTTGTCTTCTAAAGTCTGAGTGAACTACAACTGTGATATGATGAAAACCAGAAACTTTTGATTATTTTTTAACATTTTGATTTAAAGGTGCACTGTGCGCCATCTGCTCATCTCCATGGTGATGTTATTGTTTTTCCTGAAATATTTCTCAGTATGGCACTAAAAAAATAATAAATCTTGTATTTATTTAATTACAGGTGATTTTCTTTTTCCTTTTTCAGGTGTATTTTTCAAAACTATCGCAAAAACATGCACTTGTGAGCAGGTCTACTTCTCCACAGATCTGACCTATAACTGGCCTGATGATGTGGCCTAAATTAAATGCCATTTAAGGAAGAAACAACATGAGTCGAAGTGGTGAACCGTTTAAGAGTTTAAAGTGCGACAGTATTTTAATTGAATGATTGTATTTAGTATTGTATTTTTATTGTAGTGTTTTTATATAGTTATAATCTATGACTCCAGCAGATCATTCATTCATTTCATCATTTGCACCTTTTTAAATTGCAATATTCATCTAAAACAACTTCAGTGTAAACATCATCATAACAAAGCACTGTGCAGCTGTCGGCCCCTCCGATGGATAACTGCACATCGCAGTCTTTTCTTTTCTTTTTTTCATTTATAAGTAAGTCATTCGAGAGCAGTGGGCATATACTGGTGGCGGGAATATGGCGTCATGAAAATAAATATAGAATAAAGATTAAGGATTGCTCAAACATGCACAAATCACTCCAAATACAACTTCAGGTGAGTCAGTGCGGAAGGGAAACAACTATAACATGAACAATTAAAAGCTCTAAATCTCCAACTTTGCAGAATCGGTCAGTTTTTAAAGGTTTCTTATGCATTTACCACTATAACAACTTTGATTTATTGCCATATAATGAGACCCATGAAGCCGTTTCCTTGTCTTGCCTCATGTAGGATTATCTCACCATTACATTTTTATTAATTTGGGAATAGGGGAGGAAATGAGATTTGCGTTTGTGAATGTTATTGTCATTAACAGAACTCACTTGAGATTTGGATAAAGGCTTGTGTCACGAGTCACATGACAATATCAGCGAGCAAATTACAATATCAGGATTAACAGTTCTTTTATTGTTTGAACAGATTAGAGCTTTGTCTTCTGCAGTGTTAATACAGGCCGACGTAATCACCCACAATCCCCTGCTGCAGAGACACAGAAAATGCAATATAAAATGAGATGTTCGAATACAATAGTGCAAAAAGCTGGAGGGTCCGTGTCCGTCGCTTGTGTGTTTCTATGGATATATCATTGCTCTACTTTACATTTATTCAATTACAGGTGGTTTTATACCTCAAAAATACATAGAAAAACAACATTCTGACTGTGAGTGGGGTCGCCTCTCCACAGATCTGACCCGTAACTTGGTCTGGTTTGGTTTCCATGAAGATAGCAAGGTTTAATACTGTACTGTGAAACCTTAAAGTCGTGTTAGGATGTTGTTTCCTCCTCAAAAAAAACCTGGAGTTGTTTCATTCACACATGCTCGAGTAACGCTGCATTATTAGTCTGTCTGCATTTCCAAAGCTCAAAATGCTCTGTTCCACCTTGTGATGTCATTAGAGCACACTATAAATACAAAAAAAAAGGACACAGCTGAGTTCATGTTGTACTACATTCACACTAGAGTCTTGAGGACCCCTCTTGATTCTGCACAGATTGTCCTGATGCGGCACAGTTTCGCACAGTTATGGTCTGAGTCACAGAAATAAGAGTTTGAACATGCACCGGAGCACTTCCAGCATGACATGCACCAGCACGACAAGGTGGAACAGAGTGTTTTCTGTTGAGAGAAGAACTCCATTACGCAAAATTGACTTGTGAGTTTTAAGCCCTGTTATAATGTTGTTACTTCTTCAAAAAGATTCCCGGAGTTATGTTTTGTTTCATTCACACGTACACAGCAAAATGTGGAGTGTTAAAATTGACTCTCACAGAATCATTTTTAACATTTTCTCAGGGTTTATATGAGTCCAATCTGTTTTAAAGTTAACATTTTTGGACCAAAGTTCCTGTTTAACCCTGAAATCAAGAGTTATTTTAAGATTTTGAGAGTAAATGGATAACACTTTTTAGAGTTATCCTGATTATAGCCAAACAACACACAAAAATGTTTTATTTTTACATTTTATTTTTGTTTAAAACACTACAAAAGATGAAATTATGTACAAAATGTTCAAACTTCTCTTCTCTGATGGGAGTTTGAAGTGGTGGTTGGGAGGTGCCAAATTAACACTAAGGGTAGTTGAATTAAATTATCTTCAGCCATATCAACTCTGGCAAATAACCCCAACTCGAACTCCCATTTAACTTTCAAATAGTAAAAATAACATGTTTTGGGTTAAAAACAACTATTTTACTCTGAAACTTTAACCCTCCAGTTTTTGCTGTGTATTTGAATAACCTTTTATTATTAGTCTTTTTACATTTCCAAAGCTCAAAATGCTCCGTTCCACCTTGTGATGTCAGGAAGCAGTAGTTTTCAAAAGTAACAGCTACATTTTTCTTTTTGTTCAGCAGAGATTGGAAACTCCAGTCCTGAAATTATCCAAATGATTCTAGAGACGGTGAAGTTTGCGTGTAAAACATGCGTGAATGAAACAAAACACAACTCCAGCTTTGTTTTTGATGAGAAAACATTATAACAAAGATCAGAAAAGATTGCAACTTGGGCCCTTTAAGGTTTCATTTGCCTGTGTTCTTGTTCTTTACTGTTGCAACATTCACATTTCTACAAATAGAGCTGCCAATCCATCAGTTGTGAGTTTTCCAATGATTGATAGGCAGCTACTCCTGCATTGACATAATAATCCTACGCTACACTTTGCTTACCATACAAAGTACATACAGTTATTATCAGCCCACACATCTTCACAGTGAAATGTCACGTTCTGCATGCTCCACCGTGCGCTCTCTATCTCTGCATTTCACTTAGAACAGACTGAAATACCAGAGGTTATAATTCTGAATAATACTGTGTGAGGAGACGCATTTAGAGGAGGCCATTTTGAAAACCCGCTGCATACATTTGCAAACATTAAAATATTATTAGGCATGTATTTCCTCTCAGAGTCAATCAGAGCGTTCATCATGACAAGGAATATAAATTATGATCACAAAGTAAAGTTAAAGTATAAGTTAATTAAAGAGTTGCATCTAATTAAATCGTTTTTATATGTAATTTCAGGTGGTACTTTTAGTAGTAGCAGTAGTAGCAGAAGTAGTACTAGTAGTTCCAGTAATAACAGCAGCTGTAGTTGTAGTAGTTGTAGCAGTAACAGTAGCAGTTGTAGTCTCAGTAGCATTAATAATAGTTGTAATAACGGCAGTAGTAACAGCAGTAGTGGCAGTAGAAGTACTATAGTTATAGTAAGAACAGCAGCATCAGATGTAGTACAGTAGTATTAGCAATTGTAGTCTTTAATAGTAGTCTTAGAAGAAGCCTTAGTAGCAGTAGTAGCAGTAGTAGCAGTAGTAGGAGTCGCAATAACAATAGTAACATTCGTTGTAGTAAAGTTGTAGTAGCATTAACAATAGTAGTCTGTAGTAGTAGTAGTAGTAGTAGTAGTAGTAGTAGTAATAGTTGTCACAGTAACAACAGCAGCATCATTTGTAATGTAGCAGTAGTAACATTAGCAGTAGTAGTCACAGTAGTTGTTGCAGCAGTAGTAGTAATAGTAGTAAAGGTAGTAGTAGTAGTAGCAGTAGTAGTCACAGTAGCAACAGTAGCATGAGTTGTAATATAGTTGTAGCATTAACAGTAGTAGTCTTAGTAATTGTAGCGGTAGCAGGAGTAGTAGCAGTAAATGTAGTAGCAGTACTAGTAGTAGCAGTAGCAGTCATTAGTAGTACTCGCATTAACAGTGGAGGTCTTAGAATAGTAGTAGCAGCAGCAGTAATATAGTAGTAGTAGTTATAGTTATAGTTGTAGCACTGACAGTTTTATTATATCCCAACATAGGTAGAAGGTAGAAGCAAATATATTAAAAGTAGCTTGCTGTAGTAGTTAGAATAGTAGTTGCAGTATTTAACAATGGAATATTACATCATTTACACTCGAGTATTCCTTTGTGAAGTAACAGTACTTACACTTTCCTAATTCTTGTGTTAGACGTTTCAAAAATCCTAATTATATCCTCCAGTGACGACAGATCTAATGCCGCTGACGCCATCCTTCGCTCGGACCAAATCTCCGGACAATCGTATTCTTTGTGCGAGCCCCGCATGTGACCTACACAAAGGAGATTACTGCCCTATTTACTCATATTGGGTATTTTACGGGGCAGAATTGCTAATAGCTTATTTGGATGTGTGAGCTATTGTTGTTAACATTGATTTAACTGTCTGAGGAGGAAGTGCGTAAGCTGGGGCTGTCACTAATGCGTCTAGACATTTACTTTGGTTTGAACAGCTTGAAAATGAATACTGTGAAATCTGTTCATTTGCAAGAAAAAAAAAAAGGATAAAAAAAAAAAAATCCAGGCATTTTTGTACACATCTTTGTACAGCAGTGTTAAAAATAAAATCTTTCATCTCCTTTATAAAATTCAACCTTTTTATTGTTATTTATTTATTTATTACTGGCTACATCCAAGGTTTTATTATTATTTATTTATAGAAGATGGCAATAAAAATAAGAATATTTTATGCATTTTTATTATTAATTTTAGCTTTATGTTAGGCCTGTATTATATTTTAAGCCATTATAATATAAATGAATAACAGGACTAAGCCATATTTACTCATATAATTATTCAAAGATGCAAAATTATATTGTA
>KN491390.1:0-18141 GCA_000787155.1 Scartelaos histophorus | reverse complement strand
GCAGGAATTGCATCGTGACCATCGAAGTAAAAGTAGACAAGTGTCATAAGAAAAATATACTAGTAAAAGTATTAAAGTACATCTTAAAAACTGTGATTTAGAGTAAAAAGTTAAAGAATTCCACATTGGTTTTGAAAACTACTCAAGAATTGTGTTCATTTCTGGTCATCAGAAGTGGCTGAATACATTTTTTTCCCCCTGATAATTTGTATTTCTATATTTTTGTTTGTTAAATGTCGCCTTTAACATCCTTAAACAGAACCCCAAAGCCATTTCAGCAGATCTCAAACTATAAGGAGAAAATACTGTGGAAAAAAATAGTGGAATAGAAAGTATAGATCCTCTCAAATGTAATGAAATAAAAGTAAAAAGTGAAAATTGTACTGCACTTTTGTACTCTGCCACTTCCCATTACTGATAAAACTAGACATTCTGTACAGACTTGTGTAGTACAGTATAGCACTAAAAATATATTCGAATACTTTCTTTTCTGTCTCAGCTGTTTTCACGTTTGCGTTTTTTCCAACTCACCACAGTTTGTACTAGTTTCAAAAGCACAAACACTGCATAGCTTTCAGAAAATTCACACAAAATTGCTGTATTTTCGACTCCTCTTGGGTCCTTCTTTTCCGTGCACTAAAAATACATCGGCTTTGGTGTTCATCGTCTCCTTTACAACATCATGCACTGCTCTAAGGCACAACAATACTCACCTGTTTGCTCATAAAAATAACCACGCAATTTTGATCATCCGTTTAATTTCTCTGCACGATCTGACCAGTCTAAACCAAGGAAAGAGGAAGACACTGCAAAAGATTATGGTATAAGGCTGGCCGGGGGATATAGCTCGACAAATATTTCAAGAACAGAGTTTATTTACAACGAGCAGCAGTGACGGGCGCAGGGGGGAGCCACTATTGTGTTATGCATGAGTCACTCCCTCGCCAAAACTGAAATAACAATAAAAGATCGTGCAGAGGAGTAAATATGGGAGATTTCACCATGTATCTCAGCCCTGTTTGTAATTTAAAACTTCTGCTGTGTTTGGCCAATTGATCGTCACGACACAAGGGAAATGTCAATAATCAAAATCGATGAAGACCTGCCGTGAATGTGTTTTATTCAATACACTTCATGTTTTAAAATATCAGCTCAGTCCTGGCTCTTTGACTGGACTTGATTTGCCAAGACTTTCCACTGTGTCTTTGGCTCGGTTTGCTAAGGAGGAGCTTTAAAGGTGTATTGTGTAACTTTTTTGGTGGAAGTTTCGTTACCTGTTTCTATGCATTTGTCGTTTGCCTGGAATGTTCCATAGTGTGGCATTTAACAGCTCTACCTTATGTTTATTCAGTTACAAGTGGTTTTAGAGCTCAAAAATAGCTATAAAAACAAGAATTCTGGTTGTGAGTGGGGTCGCTTCTCCACAGATCTGACCTATAACTTGGTCTGGTTTGGTCTCCATGAAGATAGAGCTTAACCTTTAGGTAAAGCGAGATGAACAAGTTCAGGCTGACATGCTGTTTCCTGTTTATAGATGCACAGGACTCACATATAAAGAGAGAAAATGTGATATTTCCGGTGCATAAACATCGAGCATTAGCCAAACCCAGTGCATTAGATAAAGGGCAGAGGAGCAGAGAACTGTGATGGATATAGACATATGAAGCCTATTTCTGGCTCTATTTACTATTCACCAGTGCTGGATTAAGTTCTCAGTTGTGTTAAATAAAAGTACAGATACATGGGCAAGACATTACTCAAGTAAAACTATCACATGAAAAAAATCTACTTAAAAATGTACTTAAAGAAGAAGTATTTTGCAGAGATTTTTAGAACAATTAAAGGATGAAATTAAGTGATTTTGATAAAGAATTTTGCAGATTTTAAGTGATGTAAGTTTACCTCTTATTATTTCAAGCTTGTTTTTGTGTTTTGTGAACTGTGCTGGGACAAAAACAGATTAAATGTGCTGAAACTTAAAGTCTCAGCCATTTCAGCAGGTCAACTTTTTGCTTTTCAGTCCAGAGCTAAAATGTAGTGGAATGGAAAGTACAGATACCAGCTCTCAAATGTAGTGAAGTAAAAGTAAAAAGTATCCACAGTAAAAAAAATATATATATATACTTAAGTAAAGTACAGATACCTAGAATTTGTACTTTTGCACTTAAACTTTTGCACTTTGTTCGTTTTGTACTTGTACATGTTTATTTAGGCTACATTTTGGTTAGCTCATTGCACTATAAACGTTTTGGATTTGCTAATATATCCTTTATATTTAACAAAAAAACACTTCAACCCATCATTTTGTCATTTCAGTTTTATAACATGAAGTTGCATACAATACATGATCTGATTTTCATACATTAACCTTAAACGTACAAACAACAGCCACAGTAGAAGAAATCTTTTGGAAAATTGAAAATATCAGTCAAACAGTGTGAAAAGTCCTACAAAGATTAGGGGAAGAGACAAAAGTGTTATTAACAGTGCAATTACAGCAAAACTATAGTACAAAATATCAAAGGAGGTGCACTTCCTCAACATGATTATTTGCTTTGGAAAAGACTCCAGAGTCAGTGCATCAGTCGGGGTGATTGGATTTGTACAGAGTCGCAGCCACCTACCAAAAACTGCTTCATCAACATCGAAGTTTCATCTCAATTTTAAATATTCGTTCAGCAAAGGATTGTGGGTAGCGCCTCGGTGGATGCAGCTACTTCAAACAACAAAGTACAACAAACATTAGGAGTATTTGAGAATTATACTATAGTAGAAATACAACTACAAATAATTCCTCAAGAGTAAAATGTATTTGGTAAGCATACAACTTTGAGTAACTATTTGGAGTAACTATATGATTTGGTTTATGATTACCAAGCTATATAGTATAGAAATCAAATCTGACTTTGTACAACTACTCGGAGGGAACTGTACTGTAACTTAAATAATATTTTTTCAAGTAAAATCATGTCAGTAAAAAGTGGCTGAAGTAAATGTAACTGGTGGGCTGGAGTATTGTGTCATTGTGTTTTATAAAAAGGATTATCCAAGCAGAAAACCCACAAATGTTCAGATATTGTGAGCTACCATTTGTAATTAGATCGCTTTGCCCAGCCCTGATGTATTTTAACTAACAGTGCTATTAGGCCTGTCACGATAATTACTTAATTCTTGATAATTACAACTTATTCTTCAATATATGACAGCTAAAACAATATATTTTGGAGTTCACCGTTTTTCGTATATACAGTTTTTTTGATTAGGGGTATTTTTGTTGTAATAAAATAGATTTGAGCTGTAGAAATTTGAGAAGGTGAATTCTATGGCTGATAATAATATCGCAGTATCTTTGTGGCAGTATATTATGCTTCAAAACTTGCTATCATGACAGGCCTAACCACTAGATGCGATCGACATTACTGCTTCTGACAGTTTGGCAGCTTTGGCCTTAGAGAAATCAGAGAGCACAGATGTTCCGGGTGAAGGGAGGGGGCAACACTTCTGCCAAAATCAGATGGTAGCTTTAAACCCAACAAATCTATGGCATGAAACCATTAACGGTAATAAAATACTTGATCACTGTGTGCAGATGTGGATGATTTACTGAAGAAGTAGTAGCAGTATTTTTTCAACCAATAAAAAACAAAAGACCCAACATTCTTCCATAGGACCAAAGAGATCAAAAGTTTTTAACAATCTCTGCAAACTTTACAATCTTCAAACGAAAATCACAGTGGGACCACTTAAGAGTAGGCTGATAAGACATCTTGCTGAACACGGAAAGTCTGTGTTAAGTCGTCTGCGACATTCAGGCACTTGTGAATATACAGAATACAAACAGAAAAAAGTGTATTTTTAATTTATAATAACACTTTTAACAACAGCAGCAGTATTGTGGCCATACCAGCTTGTCAAAGCCTGATCCCGTCAGATCTCAGAAGTTAAACACGGGTGCCACAGTGGAGCGCCAGTCGCAAAAACTGCTGTTATGTCCTTAGGCAAGGCACTTAACCCACATTGCCTAGTAAGAAAGTGGAGTGTATGTGAGTGATGGTCGGAGGGCCCGATGGTGCTGATTGTCAGCCTCGTTTCTGTAGCTACAATAGTAGTTTACCACCACCGGGTGTGGAGTGAATGAATACTGCTGTAAAGCGTCTTTCAGTGTCCAGAAAAGCGCAATAAAAAACTGATGCATTCCTATTATTACAACAGGACTCAGGAGAACTCAAAGGGCTGCTCCATTCTGATTAGCATTGTGATTGTAATCACATTTAATAATACGATTCTGCTCAAAGTTCACCTTTCACTTCCAGAATAACTGACAAAACCACTGTAATATGAGCTAAAAAAGAATCCCATTACACATTACAAACCTAAACTACAGGGTAAGCCGTTTTTGTGGCAAATAAGACAGAATATTTTGTTGTCTGGGAAGGAAATTATGGTACTTAAAAATTACAGCCTTTGCGATTTGCCAATTCCCCCCATTTAAATTGCTATTTCTATTTGATCAAGATTCATTTTAGTGTAAGATCTAAAAGGAACACTACAAACTCCAGCCACAAGGGGTCAGTAAAGGAACAAACTGTGCAATTACTTCGATAGCTGGAGCATTACTTCCTGTCTTGTATTTGAACTAAACAAATCTCATATAAGACCAATGGCAATATAAATACTATGCCAATTTTAACTTTAAGTATATTTCAGTTTCAAAACAACCAATGAACGTTTTAACTTAGCCTGTGATTTACAGAGAGACCGTCAGTTGACTGCACGCCATTGCTGTGTCCTTGGGCAAGCTACTTCACTCCAATCCAGTAACCATATGTTTCTTGTTGCGACAATAAGGGCATCAGGCATAGAAACCTGTCAGTTGGCTTTATTTATACTGTGGTAACTTAAACCTTTAACATTATTCTCCAAGGTCCATTTGTGCCACTAAGAACGGAACGATACCTTGACATTGTTTCAATTACGTTAAAAACCACGCTTTAGTTTTGAGGTGCTGGGGATATTGTCAGTCACTATCCATTCACTCATATATTGATTTTAAAACCACAAAAACCACACAGCCAGTTTTGTCTTCTAGTTCTCCACTGCTGGTATAGTGCTGACTTTGTTGTTGCGGCTAATCCTTCGCTCGGGCTTGGGGCGGGGCATCTTGGTCTGGATCAGCTCTTCCGGCGTGTTACCAAGAGGGGGTAGTAGTCTCTTCTTGCTGTTCCTGGTCTCCGGTAACCACTGGGGGGGCAGCTCAAAGGGACCGAACCCGCACTGGGTGGCATCCTCGGCGTCGGTGGGTGTAGCTGGCGTAGCGGGTGCCACCTGAGAAGAAGAAGCGTAAGCACAGGTGTGTCCGGGTGAGGAACGCGCTGGTATCACTATCGGGCCTGGGTATTCCTTCGTTTTGACTAATCCTTGGTCCGTTTTTTGAACCACGTCCAAGCTCCTCAGACTTCCAGCTTTCTCTTTTGGCACGGACGAACCTTCTAACCCGTTTTCCGCATCTTCTTCCTCCTCTTCCTCGGGTCTAAAGATTTGCTGTTGCCCGATATTGAACATTTCCAGGAGCTGACTGCCTGATCTCCCAGCGGTTTCCAGTCCAACAGGTTCCCCGATCCCGCCCTCCCCACCTAAAGACCCAAGCGCGCCCGTCGTCACCGCATTTCGCCGGCTGTACCTTCTGTGAATCCGGGTTAGCAAGTCCAACCAGCTATGCCGCGCCGATCTGTTCACCAGCAAAAACAAAATCGGATTAGTGAGAAGAGAAACTTTCGGAAGCCATAGCGCTGTAAGGTAAAGCAGCATCGGCGTGTCTGTAGAGTTTACTAATATTGTCCGATATATCACCAAGACTCCATAGGGGGCGCTGCAGGCGGAGAACGCTAACACCACCCCAAGCAACGTCGCGTGTAGCTCTGCCTCCCTTTGCGACACGTACGGTATCGAGATGCTATTTTGCGGCGTCCTCAATGCGGCAATGATAACTTTCTTCTTTTGGCTAGCACTCAGCGCCCGCCGAATTAGCAACATAAATAGAAAGACCAGAGCTAGCGGTAAGATTAGCGTTGTGAGGTTGTAGATCAGGACATAGATCATGTGACCGATGGAGTGGGCGTGGTCATCGGAGCAGGAGGAAGTGGCGTAGACGTCGGTGACATTGGTGACAGCGAAAACGGGGAGGCTAGCGACCGCCGCATGCACCCAGATGTAGATGATCAGGTCCCGCGAGCGTGCGTCCGAAATCTTCCTTTCCGAAGGGTACAGCACTGAGTAGTACCTGGAAGGACAGAGGGTACAAAAGTCATGTTTGGACTGATAAATGCAGGCCTAAAATGAATCCTTAGCCCCATAACCGCTCCAAAATGAAGTGCAAAATCAAATACTGCCAATATAATTATATAAAAACTAGATGAAATGGAAAAATAATAGAAATGAGGAGAAAGGACAAGTGGTGCTCCAAGTTACATAGTGCATTGTAATAAAAATGCACTATGTAACTTTTTTTTAAAAATTTGGGTCAATGACATGTGTGTGACGTGTGTCCAATTGTCCAATTTTCTTCAGTTAAAAATATTAAATTTTAATAATAATTCCCCATACCTGTATGACATGTGTGTGACGTGTGTCCAATTGTCCAATTTTCTTCAGTTAAAAATATTAAATTTTAATAATAATTCCCCACATACCTGTAGCACATCTGACCTCCATGGAACCAAATATTTTTTTCAGAAATCATGAGTTATTCTGCATGTTTTTTGTACTTAAAGTGTTAAAATGTTCATGTGGTGCGACCGTCCGCCCTTAACTGCTGATTTTTAAATCTCTCTAAAATGACTCTAAATCTAATCAAATTTATTTTCTTTCTTTTTTGGCATATTTTCTGAAGTGTTTTTAGTCCCACATGAAATTTCAGCTTTCTTGAATAGACATTTCCCCCATAATAGACAAACAAACATTGTCTGACTGTGTCCATTTTTTCAGATATCATGTTCACATTACTCACTTCATGTTAACTTGATTAATATCCCAACCATCTTTTAGAAAATATAACTTTTTTTAAGTAGAAAAATGCTTGATATAAAAATGCTTAATATAAATGTTAAATTTAGATTTATGCAAACTTGACCTTGTAAATATTTGAAAAAGTTCAATAAAAATTACATTTTTCAAATTATCTGTTAAAAATCCTTATACGACACTGACCCAAATGTGTAAAATGAATCCTTGGCTCAGTAACTACACCTCAAAATGAAGTGCAAAATCAAATACTGCCAATATAATTATATAAAAAGATGAAAAGAAAAAAATGGGACAAACAGAAATGAAGAGAAAGTGAAGAGAAGTGAAGAGAAATGAGTGGTGTTTCAAATGTCTCAATCCTAACCAGAACCAGGATTGTAATAAAAGTCCTCTATGTAATGTTTTTTTTAAATTTATGGAAGGTCCGCCACCAGCTTGTCTACTAGAAGATGTTACTGCTTTTCCTGGAATGTCACACAGTATGGCATTAAACATATCTGCATGTGCATGTATAATTGCTTCCTGTCCACCAGAAAAATTACAATGAGTAGAGATTTACCAATCCGATACTGGTGTTGAATATTGACACCAGTTCTGAAAATATTTTATTTTGGTTGAATATATAAATACATCTTTAGTCGGTCCTGAAAGCCCAAGAATGTTTGAATCACCTGTTACATAACACATTTGGATCGGTTCTGTCTCACTTTGTTCCCATTGTAGGGAATTAATTCCTGTTTTCAGTCTCTGCACTGGTATGTAAGATTTATCTGAAATCAGTGCATCCCTTTATCTTTGTGGATCTCAGAATTAATTTTACATAGAAAGTACATCTTTGAATCATATTTTTCCAAGTAGCTAAACTGATGTTATTCTGCTGTGTGCATAAGTGTGTTTTATATTATTGATGGGCCTGGCTACCATCCATGTCTAATTATACTAATTATTTTGTCCATTTAAAAGCGTATTTAAAAATACACGAAAATCACAATACTTGATTTTTCTATAGCGCATCAAGGACCATAGCTAAGCACAAAACAACCCACACAAAGAAATGATTATAAAAATAAATGGTCAACAATGCTCGCTCTATTATTCCAGTCAAATCAGTATCTATCTTTGTTGCTAGTTTCATTCAAATGTGGGCGGTCACAAGAGCACACTTACATGACCAAACCTCTGTGATTTGAACCAAAAATAATAAACCTGCATAGCCTCTTGTCTAAAACTATTCCCCTATTGTGCCATATAACAATGTCCTCTCATTTCTTTTCATTGCCTGTACGTCACAATGCGTTCGAGTGCATATATGCTGCCCCACCGAGCCTCCTTCAGACTAAATAATTGATAGTATTCTGGCTGTATTAGTTGCCATGGAGACGTCGTCTTTGTATTGCTGTACTGCATCAGGCAAGACTGCAGCGAAATGGGTCGTGCAGTCATTATGAATTAAAAATCAAAGTCCCATGTACACGTAGTGGACTTGTTCGAATATCCAGCTCAAAAATCAGATAGTAATCAATATTAAAACGGGTATAAAAACATTTGAGCAAGTATCGATACTAAAAAGTTGCATTCACCGGACAGAAGTGAACAGTCCATGTACAATTTGCCCATTAGAATCTCAATTAAAAACAAAAAACAATATAAAATGGGAAAACAGTTTGTTATTTAATTTTTCAGTTTTAGTGTCAAACAGGAGCAACAGATTTCAACCTCTATTTCCAATACTTAATTTATAGTTTATTTCAAATGACGTCAATCAGAATACAGTCATGGTGCCTATTTATATTTTCTTCTCTCTCTTATATGAAGTCCTGCTGCTTAGCGCGTGTGAATTCAGTGTCAGCTGAATAAAGGAGATTTATCGCCTCACTGCTACCTGTTTCTCATTATGAAGTTCAACAGTTACTTTCTAAGATGTGAAAGTAGAAGGCTTATAAACCAGAGAATAAACTGTTAAAATTAAAATAGACGATAAACCAGAGAGAATAAAGTATCATAATTAAAATAGGCACAATGACTGTTTTTGATTGGTGTCATTGGAAATAAACTTTAAATTAAAATTGGAAATAGAGATTGAAATTTGTTTTTTGTTTGAAGCTAAAATGGAATGATGAAATAAACTGTTTTCCTGCTTTGTTGCTTATCGTTCTTAATTGAAATTCAAAAGAACGAATGGCAAACAAACCTTTCTGGAATGATCTTGGGCTGTATCAGAACAAGTATAAGAGCACATTGTCTAAAGAAAGTGTTTTTAAGTATCATTGTGGTATCAGAATCGGTATCAAGTATCAAGTATTGAAATTGAGTTTGACATTTTAACATCACAACAACGCTAATTTTTAGTAAATGAGTCTCTTGCGTAATAGATATAATACATAATAGTTTTCTGGAGAAGTTGCCTAATCCATATTGTCAATGTGCCCTTGGCAAGACACTCCATCGCCTGTGGGTTACTGTAAAAAGAGGAAAAATGTTGAAAAATGTAAAGCTATTTTTATAATGCAGTTGGATAGATGGATAAATAAGATGGATTAAAGGCTGTGTATCGAGCTCAAAATAATTCTGCTGCGTGCTGTTTCCATCTAACTTATGATCTTATCTCCCTGTCTGATGATCAGGATGTGCGCGATATGCATGGTTAAACACTCATACAGGGAATTATTAAACACGTGATTAGAATCGTGAAGCAGACGTAACTAAAATGTTCAAAATCATGGGTCATGGAGAGTCTTTTAAATGACCAGAAGTCCTCAAAATTACAACAAAATATATACTGCACAGAATCTTACAGCTACATAAGCATAAGAAAGGTCCAAACTTGAATGAATTACATCTAAAACCACTTAAGTTTACTGTTTTCAGTGACGGAACAACATTTTAACATGGCAGAAAGCTCCAAGAAAACTGGTTTTGTGTAATACACCCTCTTTAAATATAAATATAGATCATACTTTTGTAAAAAATAATGACAAAATGTATTAAACTCTATTAAAATAATAAGTTACACATTAATATTTAAAGCTCCTAGATTACAGAATATTTACTTTTGTGAGCTTTAGCCATATTAGAATGTTGTTTCCTCATAGAAAACATTGTATTTGTTTGTTTTATTCATACATGTTTGAGTATTATTAGTCTGTCCACATCTCTACAGCTCAAAATCTCTGCTCCACCTGGTGATGTCATGAAGAGGTAGTTCACAAAAAAAAAGAGAATAAGCTGAAATTATCCAAGTGATTCTAGTAAAGTTTAAAAACACTTTTGCAAAAATAACAAAATGTATTTGTATTTGTATCTGTTAAAAAAAGGTTGCATGTTTTGGTAAATACTGAATCATTTAACACTAAACTCGTCACCTGTAGCCTTGAATTTTCACCAATAAACTAAAAAGGTTGCTGAGATAACAAAGCGTCGTTGCACATTTTGACATGAGCCTCCTCCTCTCCACAGGGCGCAGGAAGCAAACAGACCTGCTCCTCCAAGCCAATCTGTCAAAGTGCAGTGATCTAAGTGAAGATAACAGCTGTAGCCATCACCTGTGAGGAGCTCCAGCGGCTTCAGACAGGCCACCTTCAGGTAAACCCAATCACTAAATCAGTTTCAGAACAAACTTTGCTCTTTTAATTCTCCTGGCAACATGACGGTCACAGTTCTGTCAGTTCATATTACACAAAACTGACTCTTGTGAGCTTTAAGTCATGTTATAATGTTGTTGTACATGTGTTCTTACCAAAACGTTCCGGTATGGGGAGCAATTTGTGTGCGTTTACATTCCCCCACTACATGTGCACCACATGATATCACAAGGTGGAGTGTTTTCAGTTTGAGAGAAGAAAGAGATGAAGAAACTAAATATGAATCAGAAAATAATGTAATATGACCCTTTCAAATGACATCTTGACAATTTAATTTCTAATGTTAAATCGACATTTGAAAAAAATGTTGGCTTGCCCTAAGCTGTCAGCGGTGGGACTGAATGAACAATGGAAAAATAATTAAAGCCATTTGGCCGAGTGGCCTGTGTGAACAGAGCCATGCAGCTGTTGAAAAGAGCACAGAAGTGCTCAGAATAAGCCTGTGATGAGTTATGGATTTAAAAACTGTACGAAAGCAGGTTTCTGAAGTGTTACATAACTGAAACCTCAGGAAATTAAGCAAAATAAAACTCACATGGTTAAAACCGCTAAAAATCCCTCCTTTAATCAAATCAATTCAAGTTGTACATACTTTTCTGCTGTTCTATATAATTAATTGCTTCATTATACATGGGTGCTACTTAGGAATAGTAATTATGAAGCGCTAATAATAGTGTGAACACTAATGTAAAAATGTGCATTGGTGAAGGGATCGTTCCCTTAGCGGTTAATTATTAAAAACTAAATATTCTATATCTTGAATAGGAAAATAACAGGAGCTGAAATCCATGAATTCTGTGTTACGCAATTTACACCCAAACTGTCAATTGGAAAACATTCACACTTTCACACCACATCAAACCCTGGAACTGCACTAGGACTAACGCTGTGCTCCACGAAACTCTAAACTCACATTTAATCTCATTAAACCTTCCAGCTGAATTGTTTTTTGTTTAACATGACTAATGCTAAACCACAGGCCAAAGAAAGGTAAATGATGAATGTTTCTAACATGTTAAATAAGAGAATATCAGACTGAATGTGTACCAAGCGGCCACATTATTTCTGTGGTGAATATCCATGATAATAACCAGATTGTCATTGTTGTAATAATTGTCTGACATTTTTGTTTGCTATTTTAACAATTTTGTGAAGCCCGCCAAGATAACTGTTGTTATGATTTTGGGCTATACAAAAAAAATAAATTGAACTGAATTGAATTAATACGTCACAGTTTAACTCATAATGGGACGGGGAGTTCACAAACAGGAATAACAACTTCAAACAGCATTCAACTGCATTTTTTCAAGTTTGAGGTGGAAAATATCCCAGTTACCAGTTGCCTGGAATGCACCATAAACCCTGAAAATAAAACCTGGACTAGACTGAGGCTAAACCCGAACTAGAAGAGGAGCAAATAATTCTTCACCACAACTTAACAACCAAACCAGTTTTTTTGACTATTATCTTCAGCTACACCGTTCCTCACCTGTCCAGAGCGATGGCGCTGAAGCTGAGCACGGTGACGGAGCAGAAGAGCTTGTGGAGGAACTTGAAGGACTTGCAGATGATGATGGTGTGGATCCACCAGCAGCAGAGGGGGCTGGAGCCCAGGGCCAGGTCGAAGGGCACACACACCAGACAGGCCCCTATCCCCGAGCACGCCAGGGTCTTGACGAAACGTTTTGTGACGGAGCGAAACACGGTGGTGGAGCAGGTGCACCACAGGACGGCGGCGTTACCTGCACAAAGACACAGAGGAGCACGATAACAGATATTTAAAGTGGAACAAAACACTAAATCCACTTTCTTTTGCTACTACTTTAGTGCAAATGAGGTCAATTTGCAATTTCAAGTACTTGGTGACATCACAAAAGACTGAATCAAAATTGTAATGCAAACTTGCTTCATACGCTGCTTTTTTCTTTCTTGGAGTTCTGTCATTGTTTAATAGGGTTTGGCGTCATAAGGACTTTTTGCTTCATCCTAAACCATTTCGGTCATGATCCAAGGGGGTTTTAATCTACTTTTTGTTTTGTAGTGCTGCAAAATCACCGAATAAACTACTACTACTGTTACTTATACCTCCTGACTCCTTCTAACCCCTCCCTCTCCTCTTTAGTCCAGTTTAGCTGCGTTATCTGAAATGTGGTTATCTGCCGAGTTTAGATGTTTAGTTCCACTTTAAAGGAACTGCGTAAGATTTAGACTTTAAATTCCATAAAAAATGACCTTTTAACCTAACAACCGTAATGCCAATTCATTCTTTAAGGCCCTTGTTGTATTTTCTTGAGGGAAAAATAAGTCTGCTGCTTGGTATCTTATTGTCTGATAATTACAAAGTGTGTGTCAGCATGCTAGTTGTTACTTTTATTTACATGATACTACATTTCATTGCAAAAATTCGCAAAAAAGAGTCACGAATAACACTTATAGACTCATCATTGTGAATAATTAGGATACTCGGAATGTATAAGGTAAATTTTAAATGAATTTGTTCTGTTTTTACATTTTAAAATCATTGTTTCTGCTATAATTTGGTGGTTTTGGGTTTGGAAAATTAATCCACAGCCTATGCAGCCACTTTCAACACTTTCTTTGATCTTTCAGCTAAATCTCCCTTGCGTCTTTCACGTAATTATCACAGCTCTCGAAGTGTTAATAGTGCGACTTTATAAACAACACAAACACTCAAAAACAGCTGGTGTTTTTTGAAACCACAGTTAACACATTATTTCACACAATCATTTAATCAACATTTAATTTCTCAAAAACAATTGTAGCAGAACTAATAGCTATAATTTTGCCCAAAACTGTTAATGGAGCAGAACGTCCAATATTACGCAAATTGACTCTTATGAGAATATTATATTGTTGTTACTTCATCAGAAACATACTTGGAGTTTTGTTTTGAAGCTGTAGTTTTCAAGTGACCAGTTACTTTTTACCTTTCGGAAAAATAAATATGCAAAGTTTGTGTTTGAATGACATGTGAATGAAACAAAAGAGCACTTCAGGTATGTCAGGTATGGAAACATTATAAATCGGGCTGGATACTGTTCGAGCATGAACCTTACAGAGTACATTAAGTGCAATTTTCACACAGCCTGGGAATAAAATCACATATTGCAACTACGCTCTTCTTATGTACATTGTGTTAAAATTACTTTGATTATAACACAATAGATACAAGGTGTAATACTGCTTTAAATGCATACTTCATACGGCGGCGAAAATTACCATCATTATGCTATATATGACATCCATATATTTTCTATACACTGCTGTACATTTTTTCTTTACATAACACACTTTACATTGAACTCATAGTGTGTGGAAACCATTATCTTTGAAACTATTAAGTGTTTTAGTATCTCTAGTCCTCCAGAGCCCCCAAACCCTCCTCCCTTCCCCCAAAGAATGTAAAAACAAGAGCAATCCGAGATTTCTGATCTCAGCCAACGGATGACATGGACACAGAATCCAGATCTGGATCCGGATCATCACCAAAATTTTACGGATCTACCTCTGGTGACAATTTCATGAAGATCTGGCCAGTAGTTTCCAAGAAATCTCACTAAGATAGTATATCCAGATCCAGATTCCAGGTCCGGATCCGGATCTTTCATGAAGATCTGTCCAGTACTTTATGAGATATCCTGTCAACAGACAAATAAATAAATAAATAAATAAATAAACCGACCTGATCGCACAATAAGGCGGCACGGTGGCTGAGTGGCAACACTCAGGCCTCACAGCAAGAAGGTTACGGGTTCGATCCCCTGGTCGCCCGGACCTTTCTGTGTGGAGTTTGCATGTTTCCTCCCCGTGTCTGGATGAGTTTCCTCCCCCATCACCCAAAAACATGCAACACCCTATGAATAGTTTACAATCAGGGACCATCGGGGAGTCCCTCCCTCCTGTGGGCTCACCACCTGCAGAGGGGTTCATAGGATCTGGGTCTAGTGCACAGAGTAATGGGCAGCGTGCTGCTCCCGCGACCCAGCTGGATTAAGCGGGAGAAAATGGATGGATGGATGGATCGCATAATCTCCTTGGTGGAGATAATAACCAAAATATTGTGATATCGTATCGTCAGAAGTCTCACAAACCTTTCGTGGGTCATCAAATTATATGTTTCTTTGCTTAAATTCATTGTTATGGTCCCCTGTTTCAATTTACATGTTATTTACTTTAAAAATCTTAATTATTTGGATTATGATGAGAGAAAAGTAGTGTATTCACAATTTTGCTACTCTCCACAAAATATAATTCATAACAGTATCAAAATATTGTAGATGCAAACCGTGAAAATATTGTATCAAGAGTTTTGGATATTGTTACATCCCGACACCTATAGTCCTCCAGACCCCACATGAGCACCATCGACCTCATCAATGTTTGCTAGAAATGGCTTTCTCTCTTCATGCTTCATATATTTTAATTGATGTTGAAATGGATAACTTTATTAAAAACGTTTGCCATGTTTATACTGAGAAGACAGGGTGAAAAGTTTAGAAATTGGCCAAATTAATATAAAAAATAGTTTTTTGTTAAGGCTAAATAACGGCAACTTTACATCTCCATTGATTTACTATTGCGCTAACTGAACTCTCCACGAACTTGTTCTGGTTGACAGGATATTCCCCAAATGTGTGTCAGTCATCCAGGTAGAACCCACGGCAAAGGAGAAATTCAATCTGTCAACTGGACAAAAGTTTATTTTATTTGAATATGTTTTGCGGCTTCTCTGAGCTGCTGAATCGAACTGAACCGAACCAAACTGAAGAAGCAGCTTGAACGATAAACTGAATTTCTCCTCCTCCAATATACTCCTAAGCTCTTGAGTGGTTTTGCAAACATTTCAGAACGGGACAAACATATTTCAATTAATGACAATAGGATTCTAAGAAAAAACAGGAAATACCATCGCTTAATGATCTGTTTATACCGACCAAAATAAACCAGAACAAGGATCAAGGATGATTCAGCCTCCACCAGACGTCGAAAAAGAACATCTCCCCTAAAAGCCCAGTTTTGTGTCTAACAAGTTTGTTTCTTTGAATTTTCTGAAGCATTCAACCCAAGATTATGTTTTGCCTATGTATTTATGGGTAAAGTCAAAGCACTTCCCAAATGTAAAATCAAACACACAAATGTTTGTTTTAGTTGAGTTAACAATCGTAACACATGGTTTCTCTCACTTATGTTTTGTTATTAGGACTTGGAGTCAATTGGGGACAGATTCAGCACAAATCTTTATCAAAATCACTACATTTGAAGCTTAATTAGAGCTCAAAATCTGTGTGAAATACTTTTACTTTTTACTCTTGAAGTACGTTTTTAAACAAGCCCTTTAATACTTTTGCTTGACTGATATTTTTACTTTTACTTGAGGTTTTCATTGCTCTAGTGTCTGTACTTTTATCAAAATTAAGTACTTCATCCACCACTGGTTTTATTTTGTGCTTTTCCAGACGCTCCAAAAAGAGACGATAAGTTCCTATTGTCCCCACATCCGACTGAAAATACACAAATAATTACATTCTATTCATTTTTGTACCTTTTCCTTTAAGCTGTCAACAAATAAGCATCTTATCTTCTCCGCACAATAAGGTTAGGATCCAAGCGCCGCGGGAAGCCATAGGTCACCGTCGCTTTAATACGAGGTGAGGGGACGGTAATTGGAGCTAATGGGGTTGAGGAGGAGAACTTTATCTGTCACAGTAACGCTTCCAGGAAACAGGGTTGAATTCATAACACGGGGGCTTCCTGTGTGGACCTGACACAAGTGTGATCACAACCTCTTCAGAATCTATTATGTACCTGCAGCTCCCAAACAACCACCATTATCTCCAAGAGCATCATGTTCTACCAGAAGGCCGATCTGCTCCTCGAGATGTGCACAAGAACTTTTTGGATTAGACTGGCCACTTCATTTTATTAGTTTATTTTGTTATGTGTTTCCAGAATAATTAAATTTGCACTTTGTAACTTTTCTGAAGAAGGATCTGCTATGTCATTTGTTTCCTCTGAAGTTGAATTTTTCACCGTGAAAAGTTCAACTAACATATTTCAGTTGTTTTTATACAGATGGATAAGTATATATTTTAGTTGTAATATATTCAAAATGAACAATTCACATATATTTTAAAGCTGTCAAATTCAACGGCCAAATTCTGCAGCAAAGAGCCAAGATGCCAAGGCAAAAGCGATCAATCCTAAGTGAGTCGATCTAATTTAGTAATAATCAGGAAATGCTGCAGGGAAGCAATCTGATTGGACAGAATTAGCCTCATCCAAACCTCATTTCTTTGGGTGTTTCTCAATTTCCAGAATCCTTCCTCCAACGACCACTTTGTATCACGCCCCTGAAGTCATCTCCTCCAAAGTCAAACACATTGAATATTTAACATGTGAATTTCTCATTTTTTAACAAGTTGTAACTGTACAATTAACAATACAACAACTCAAATTCAGAATAAACTTAAATCATGTTTCTTTGCAGTTAAAAAAATATAAATCAAAGTGAGAAACAGAACAGCATTTTCACATACAAAATCTGATGAAATCTTCCATGCCTACATTGATGTAACTGCTTTGCTTGGAATGTTTCACAATATGGTATTAAAATAAGCAATCTCCATAGAAACAAGCAGGAAATGCCATCAGACCCAGATACTGGTCAGATCTGTGCAGAGGATGGTCCACTGAATGTGAGCAATAAAAACACCCATAACTGAATAAATTATGGAAAAGTTTAAACATTTCAAACAAGTAATACTATCTCCATGGAGACAATCAGGTGGCGGACCAAAAAGTTACACAATGCACCTTTAAAGGACCCACATTATGCTGTTTTCTGATCTGTTATAATTTTGTTTCCTCGTCACAAACAGACCTGGAGCAGTGTTCTGTTTAATTCACCCATGTTTAACACACAAATCCTGCAAATTTAGGCTCTTCTCTCCAACAGAGACGCTTCACTAAAAATCATCTGGATCATTTCAGCCCCAGATAAAATGTAGCTGTTAAAACTTTGACATCACAAGGTGGAACAGAGCATTGTGAGCTTTGGAGATGCTGACATAATAATAAAGTGTTACTAAAATGTGTCTAGGTCTGTTTTTGAAGAGGTAAGAACATTATAATCTGGCTTAAATGTCACAAGAGTTAATTTTGCGTAATATAGGACATTAAGGAAATGTAGCCTGTTCATCCCCTACACTGTATTTCAACAAGCAAAAGAAACGGCTGAGATTGAAGGTTTGACGGGCGATTGGTGAGGTTGAATTTTTACTTCTTATTCCATTTCTATGAAGTGTTTATTGGCTGTTGTGTTGAAGATCGTGTCGTGGTGTTTGTCATAAGTGTCGTACAAGCACCAGTGGCTCGGTTGTAGTGCTCAAGTATTCGATTTTATTTTTTTTTAAAGGATAATGACTCAACTTGGACTAAAATTATCTGACGGTTGGTA
>KN491389.1:4635-14990 GCA_000787155.1 Scartelaos histophorus | reverse complement strand
TTATCATTTGTTGACAGTAATTCTGTAATGAACAGGTTTAAAGCTTCAAAGCAGAGGGTTAAGACTTCAGTGTAACTGTATCTACAGTGAGAGTTGTTCATCTTGACCATCTTATATTGTACACAAATCACTTTCTGCTTTTAAAACATATATATAATAGCAAAAGGTCACAACATTACACTCCTATAAGTGAGAAATAAAAAAGAGCTCAGAGGCTGAGTTGGACTGGGCCTGGTTGAGTGGGAGATCACTGGGAATAGCAGGTGCCATATGGGCAGCAGTGACCAGTGGAAACTGCTGTTGTGTCCCTAGGCAAGATACTTTACCTATCTTGCCTTGTTTGAATGTAGTGTGTGTGAGTCATTGGTGGCCCAGTGGTGCAGACTGTTCTGTCAGTGTGCCCCAGGGCAGCTGTGACTACAGTAGTTTACTATCACAGAGTGTGGAGTGACTCATTAATGCAGTATAAAGTGTCTTTGAGTTTCATGCATGGTGCCACATGAACTTAATTAATTTCATTCAGTAAATATTGAATATGAATTTTTCTGGAGATGTGTATCAAATCAAAGGGAATACACATTCACTATAGAATCTGTGAGAAATGCAGCCACCTCACCTCTGACACTGATACCATCAGAGTTTCAAAGGCATTTTTTATGTCTTTGGAGCAATTTCTGTTTGACTTTTTGACCCTTAAATAAAGCCCAGCTGTGGAAAACCCTCTGAACTCTCCCTTCCTCCTTTCTCTGTGTGTGAAAGGTACAGAGCTTGATGGGGCAAAACACAATACCCCTCTCTCCAAAGTACCCCATCTGCCCCGCTAGCGTGACCCCGAAAAACTCCATGCCTTGCAGTTATATAGAAGCCTGCATAATGTTCAAGGATATAAGCTCCTTCAGCCTCAGAAGAAATGGAGCCTGGACCAAAACAGAGCCAGCCTTTGACACGCACACGGAAATCTGAGAATGTACTGCTCCACCACTCCAAAGTATGTGAAAGTACACAAGTATAGAAAAGTATACAAATACAAAAAAATAAAGGAAATGATAGAAATAAGGTGAAGATGCAGGATACATTTCACAAACAAAACATACAAAAACATTTTATTATAAATCTGATTTTGACTTCTAACAGGGATGAAATAAAGATGAAGTTTGGCAGTAAAAAACAAAACACAACATTAGGTGTTGGGAAAGTCTTACCTAGAAACTGTAGCAAAGAAGAGGAAGAGATGGTCTGAGGAGGATAATGGTTCTACTGCTGCAGTGGAGCTGAAACTGCAAGTTACAGAAAGAACATTTTTCCTGATTAGAAATGTATTGCTTTGTATTGAATCTACTGAACACACACACACACGCACACACACACGCACGAAGTCACACACACACACACACGCACGCACACGCACACACGCACACACGCACACGCACACACGCACACGCACACGCACACACACACACACACACACACACACACACACACACACACACACACACACATACAGAGACATACTGTGATTGACTGACAGGTGAGAAAAAGTAGGACCAACATACAAAACGCAATTTCCACAACTTCTAATACCGTATTGTGTTTTTTTCTGAAAAGCAGCAGATGTGATGACCTCCAGAGTTGTATTTGCACTTTCTTTGTTTCCCAGAGTAAAAGAGCTGGATATGAAGGAAAAGTTAAAGGAAGGATATTCTGCAAATTGAGCAAAACGTGCTGGGAGAATCTGGCGAGGTGAGTGCTGCCTTGGCATGTTTTTGGGGTGCTGTTGTAAACCTATCTGCCCGTTCTGTGCAGGAAAAATAAACAGAGAGTGCAGGCTCTGCAGCCCTGTGTGCTCACTCACTGATTGTTTTAGCATTAGGATGGGGCACACAAATACTGTAGACATATTACAAGTGCACACATTTACCCACACGCTTTAAAGATGCAGGATGGAGCTTTTCTGGTAGGAATCCAACACCTAACAACTCTTCACTTAGATAATATTAAATCTATCTGTCTAGTATATATTCAAATACACATGACTTCTTTGCTAAATAAATAAGTTGAAAAAATGTGTGGGGTAGCCTCTCCATAGATCTGACCTCTAATATGGCATGGTGATGTCATCTGCTTGTCTCCATGAAGACTCCAGGCAAAGTGATAACCTCTACAGAGACATTTATAGAGAGCAGACCCTCCAAAGGAGTGCATTTATAAAGATGCACTATGGAACTTTTCTGGAGTCTGAACCTCCTGGTCTCATGTTATTGCTTTACCTGGAATTGTTGAAACATTTGTATCTAGCATAATTACAGGTTTTGTGGTTTAAGAAATACCTTTAAAAACATGAATTCTTACTGTGAGTGGGCTTGCTAACTTTGGCTAATGTTACTTGCTTGTCTCCATGGAGATAGGTATATTTAATACCATGCTATGGAGCATAGCAAATCTCCATGAAGAGAAGCAGGTCTTCTCCCTCTTTCAGAAAGAGCACCTTGAAAGTCAAAAGATAAAAGAAGCTGATCAGCACCAGGACTGAACTATCAACCTTTGGGTTAATGGGCAGTTGGTCAAACCACTGAGCCATTTCCAGTGTTAATGGTTCAGTCTTTGCTCTGGCTGCCCTACCAAAAACATTCATGGCAAAGTGTTGTGGTCTGGATTCCTTCTCGTCCTAACCTACAGCACGGCCCTGCTTCTGACACTTTTGTATATTTTTCAATTCAATCAGTTATGAAGAAGTTGTCCATGTGTTGCTACTGCCTCTGACAAGTAACTGCCTTCCAGTCAAGGCAAACTTAAAGATGCACTATGCAACGTTTTCTGAAAGATGGTTCACTGCCTGCTTGTTTCCACGAAGATGTGAATAACCTGAAATGTTCCACACTATGGCATTAAACCTTTCTAATTTGTATTTGTTCAATTACACATGTTTTATTACCCATAGATACAATGATAAAACTACTGACCTTTAACATGGCCATTTGGTGTCACCCCTTGTCTCCATGGAGATCAAAGGTTAATCAAAGGTCTCAGTGGAGGGTCAGCAGATCCTGTGGAAGAGCCAAACGTGTCCCTCCACCATGCTCTGCAGCATCACAGCAGTGTCCAGGTGAATCAGGTGAACACAACAGGAGAGGCCTTGGTCTTACTCCACTCTGGTGTTTTGGTTGGTGATGAAATGGGATATTCCTTTAAGTATTTCCTCTGGTAAGGTAAAAGAGCACCTTAAAAATCAAAGGATACAGTAGGTCTAGGTGTCTTTCTCCAAATGTGTGAAATGATGCTTTGTTGTGATTCATAGAGTTTTATTCCTTATATCATGAGGTTACAGTAGTCTTGAATATGATCATATACTGCAGTATGATCTATAGCAAAATATATTTAGCGAGAGGCCAACTGTGTATGAGTGAGATGTTCCTTTGTATTACCTTCACGTTGCATGGGTAATCTTGAAGAACTGATTTAGTCTAAGGAGTAAATAGCTGCGTGTCTCCAAAACAGGTTCGGCTAAAGAAACTCTGTAAGCCTGCACCACAACCATTTGGATCAGATAGATTTTTCTGTTTGTTCACTGTTGTGATGCTTTGACCAATCAGGTCCAAATAATTGTCATGACATTGAGTAAAACTCAGCGCAGAGTGACACACACATCAGTCTGGTGTGAGCAGGTTAGCAGGTCTGTGTCATGAACTACAGGTGCTCGGTTTCTCCACTGCAAACACTGTGACTCCTCCAACCCAGAGCTCAGCCCAGGACAGGACCATTGTGACTCCTCCAGACCAAACAGCCCAGAGCTCAGTGAAGGTGAGCTCTGGGCTATTTGGTTTTCAGAGACCACACACACATAGACACAGACAGACCACAGCATGTGAGGACACCACTGCTCCATTCACTTTCAGTGGTTTCCTGCAGAGTTTGACCGTTCTACAAAATGTTTCACCTTTGTTTAGACTGTGTCCCCAAAATACATCTGTGTATGTTGTTCTGTACTGCATAGATGTTTTTGAAGGATACAGGGAACATCTGAAGATCTGAGTGAACTCACTCTTTTGTTATAATGTGTTTAATTGCGCAGTGCATAGTATGGCCATAGAGCCTGAAATGTGAACATATAATGCAGGGAAATGCAGAGCTGTATTTGTTATATATTACTCAATCATCTTCTATGATGTCTATGAGTTCACCATATTCTTCTCAGCAACTATGGGCCCCTGCAAGGGTTGAAAACCCCTTTATTATTGTCTAATTGTCTTATTGTATTATGTATTATGTCTACATCTCCAACGCTCAAAATGCTCTGTTCCACCTTGTGATGTTATGAAGAGATAAAAAAGTTAACAGTTACCTTGTACCTTTAGTTCAGTGGAGATTGGCAGCTCTGGGACCATCCGAGTGATTCTAGAGAAGAAGTAGTTTAAAAACAGAGTGAAGCATTTTCTGTATTAGGTGATGTCATACGTTTGAGAGAAGGACTCTAAATACAGTGTGTTTTCTCCAGCTCTGTTTTTGATGAGGAAACAACATTATGACATAGATCAGAAGACAGATAAATAAAAGTTAGGCTTTTTAAACCCAAGTGTAATTTATACTGTGTCTTTTCAAACTGCAGACATTTCATTAGAGCTGGTCTGAGTCAATGTTGATTTCTTTTCATTGCGATGTGAATACCTCCATAAGTCTCTGGTCTCTGGTGTAGACAGGCGAGTGTGCGGCTCCAGCAGGTTTGACACACTTGTAACATTAGCCCTGTCTGTCCCGTCCTGTGAGAGGGGCCAGACTCACACACACACACACACACACACACACACTGCAGCAGCCACTCACAAACAAATTCCAGAATAGCAACGCCGGGCTAAAAATAGCTGTGGACAGGAACAGGATGGGGAGAGACTTCATAGGCGTTGGGTGGACTGATAAAAGGTCGGAAATTACAGCTCATTTTGTTACTTTCCATATCCTGTAGAGGTGCGTAGAGAGTGTAAAAATAATCATATTGTTTCGAAAGCAGAGTTAAAAAGAAGAAGATGACTGAGAGAATGATGATTTAAATGACTTGTTTTCTCATTAAAAATATACCTGGAGTTTTGTTTCATTCACTCATGTATAACACACTAATCATCTGTTTTCAGGCTGAGGTCCTCTCTCAAACAGAAACACCATCACTAGATTAAGTTGGATAATTTCAGCCCAGGAACTGTCTCTACTGGACAAAAGCTAAATAACTGTTAAAACAAAAACTACCACTACATGACATCACAAGTTGGAACAAAATATTTTGAGCTTTGGAGGTGCAGATGGAGTAATAAAGGTCAAACAAAATTAGCGTGAGAATGAAACAAAACATAACTCCAGTCATTATAACATGACTTAAAGCTCACAAGAGTCAATTTTGTGTAATATAGGACCTTTAATCAATTAATTTTAGAGTGCTGAAATATATTAATGCCTTATTATATGTTTTGAATGGGCAATAGTCTTCAAAATAGTGCCTATAAGCAGGAAACTGAAACATATAAATAGCCTTTGTGGGCGCTCAAACACGCCTGACATTACAATCTCACTTGGTGATGATAAACTGTTGGCTCCTCTGGCCACCACCAATCCATCCTCACATATTCACAGATGGGGGAAGTGTCTTGCCTAAAGACACAGCCACAGTATACAAAGCATACACACCCATGGCAAATAAAAAAGAAGACATAAATCTTTCCACTTTTTTCAGTTTTGAAACTAGGTTGAAACCTAGCTTTTGAAACTAGCAGAAACACTGGATTTTAGGTTCACACAAAAACTACTAATACTGTTAACAAAGTGAAGATGAAAACTATGTAGTGATAAAAGTGGCATTTATGTAAAAATTCAAAGTTGTAAATCCCAGTGTCTGAGAAGTGGAGCAGTGAATGGACGGAGCCAAATCGGAAAGGACTAGTCATTTTATTCCATTGCAAACCCAGCCCCATTGTTATCACAGCCGCACAGAGGAAAGGTGCCCCGCAGGGTTCTGTACTGGGACCGCTCCTATAAATATTCAGAGGGAACAGTGTAATGTTGATACTCAAAATATTTTGAACAAGCCTAAAATAGGTCCAGAGTTTTTAAATGTTATTCAGTGTTTAATAATACAGCCAAATGAACTGTGAATAGGCCTCAGCTCCCTGTCATAAGCAACACTGAGGACTTAAATGGTTAATTGCTTTGGTAACGGGTCTAAGTTATCCTCATTTTGAACGCCATGGACAGAATCCTGTTATGTTAGTTAGGTACAGTCTGAACCCACTGGCTGTTTTACACAAGGTATGGGAGATAATTTGTTCCATCAGATTTTGAATTTTAAATACCACTGAATTTCTCACTTTGTATCAAGATGTTTGAATTATTTTTATTCTCAGTTTTAGTTGCTAAATTTTAAGGCTTCAATATTCAAATTCAAAATAAAACTGCCACCTTTTAAATATTCAGTGCATATTTCCAAGCCCTGAAATTCAACAGTTAAAATTCAATGTAAAATTCAAGCCCTGAAATTCAACAGTTAAAATTCAGAATGTAAAATTCACAGTGAAAAATTTCTCAGCAAAGATCCAAGATGCCAAGGCTGAAGCAATCAATCCTGAGTGAGTGAGGAGGACAGAGGCTGTTTCCTATTGGCCGTTCTCATCTGTGGGTGGGGTTTGAGGTTTTAATGAGGCTAATTCTGACCAATCAGATTGCTTCACTGCACCATTTCCTGTTTGTTACTAAATTAGATCAGATAATTTTGATTGCTTCTGCCTTGGCATCTTGAATCATTCCTGCAATTTTTTTTTACTGTGAATTTTACCCTATGAATTTTGACTTTTGAATATGAGGGCTATTTGTGCTGAATATTTAAAAGGCAAATTTTTTATTTTGAATTTGAAACACTTTGAAAATGTACACTTCAAATTTCAGCAACTCAAATTCAGAATAAAAACAATTTAAACATGTATTTGCAGAGTTACAAAAATTCAAAGTGAGAAACTCAACTGCATTTAAAATTCAAAATCTGATGAAACAAATGATCTTCCATACAGGGGTCCATATATAATGAGTTGATCTTAAGCTCCTGAGCAATGACCCAGTGACCACAGGGTGAATGTGATGAAACCAGTACAGGAGATGAGATAGTGGTTGTCAACATTATGTGCATTTTATTGTGATATACAATATTACATTTCATTTTAAATTCATTAAAATAATGTGAAATCAGATTTTCTTACCACACTAACAGCCTAAAGGCCAATCAAGAAAAGAGCATCCTAAATCAGGATTATTATGCAGAATTCATCTCCTTAGAACAAACTGTTCTGTTCTGCCCTGATTTAGTTCCAGTTTAGTTCAAATGTTGATGTGGTGTTTAGATCTGCTTTTAAAGGCACACTATGAAATTTCTATGGTGGAGGATTCAACATCTTCTAGTCACCCAGAATGTTGAAGTTAAACTTATCTACATTGCATTCATTCACTTACATTATTGCTGAAAAAGTCTGTAATAAACTCTTATTGTGAGCATACTCACCTCTCCACAGATCTAACCTGTAACCATGGACTGGAGGTCTTACTTGCTTATCTCCACGAATACTGAAGTTTTAACATGGCAAATAAATATTATCCGCCACCAGAAAAGCTATCTACCTCTGCTGAAATGGAAATAAATCAAAGTCAACACACATTTTGCTTTTGTTAGTTATGAGCAAAATGTGAGGAATCCAGTGATAAGCTCCTGTCCCAAAACATCTTGTTGTAGTTTGTGATATTAGAGAAAAGGAGCAGTCAGCAGCAGACATGGATGGCCAAGAGTAATTTGTCTTGGCTCAAAGAGAGAGGATGTGGGCTAAAGCTGGAGGAGCACAGAGAGAAAGAGGGAGAGAAAGAGGGCGTTTAGGGAGAGGAGAGGAGAGAGAGATGGACAGAGAGGGAGAGAGGGAGAGAGAGGGCGTTTAGGGAGAGGAGAGGAGAGAGAGATGGACAGAGAGGGAGAGAGGGAGAGAAAGAGAGGGCGTTTGGGGAGAGGAGAGAGAGATGGACAGAGAGAAAGAGAGGACATTTAGTCAGGGGGAAAGAGAGGGAGACAGACATGGAGGGGAGAGTGGGCATAGGGAGAAGAAAGAGAGGAAGAGAGCATTTAAGGAAAGGAGAGAGGGATGAGAGAAGAGAGAGAGAGGGCATTTAGGGAGAGGAGGGAAGAGACAGACAGATAATAATCCTCTCTTCAGTGCTTGTCCAGTCTTGGTTTAGTTCCTTTTAAGAACTGGTTTAGTCTTGGTTTAGTCCCATTTTAGTCCTAGTTTATTTGCTCCTGCTGTAGCTCTAGTATCCAGTGGGTCCCAGTATATTTGAGCCCTCTGGTCCTGGTTCAGTCCCAGTTTAGTTCTAGTTCAGTTTCAGTTCAGCCATGTTTAAATTAAAGTGGGGTTTAGTCGTGCTTTAGTGTAGATTTAGACCTGGCTTAATTCCACTTTATTCCTGCTTTAAACCCGGATGAGTCCTGCTTTAGATTAGATCTGCTTTAGTCTTGATTTGGACTATGTTTAGTCTTGATTTAGACCTAGTTTATTCCTTGTTTAGTCCTGGTTTAGACTCAGCGTAGATCTTGGTTCAGTGTGGGTTTAGTCTTGGTTTAGCCCTGGTTTAATCTGGGTGTAGTCCTGGTTCAGTCCTAGTTTAGTCCTGGTTTAGGTCTGGTTTAGACCTGGTTAAGTGCTTGTTTAGTCCTGGTTTAGACCTTGTTTAGTCCTGGCTTAGTCCTGATTTAGTCCTGCTTTAGTCTCAGTCCTATCATGGTTTAATCTTGGTTTAGTCCTGGTTTAGACCTGGTTTAGTCTTGGTGTAGTCCTAGTTTGGTGCTTGTTTAGTTCTGATTTAGTCTCTGTTTAGACCTGGGTTGGTCTCGATTTAGTCCTGGTTCAACCCTGGTTCAGCCCTGGTTGAGTCCCTGGTTCAGCCCTGGTTCAGCCCTGGTTCAGCCCTGGTTCAGCCCTGGTTCAGCCCTGGTTCAGCCCTGGTTCAGTGTGTATCGCTCGTGTGTGACTGTGACACATTTCCCAGGTTTCCACTTGTGCTGCCTCTGACTTTTATGGGTCAGTGTGTGATTAAACTTTTTTTTTTTTTTCCTTTATGCCTTTTTCTTTCTTTCTCTTTCCATTCATGGTTATTTTTGCACCCTCTGCCTCTGTCTGTCCATTTGTGTGAAATTAAAGCACTGTCTACATCGCTCAGCTCAAAAGTCATATTCAAAAGTGCTTCTCACTATAACATCTTAGGTTGAACCTGAGCACAAGATCTGGAGACCCACTGCTCCTGAAAGCCTGACCCAGTGATACTGAAGGATGGGTCAAATACAGAGATATATACTGTGGGACTGAACTAGGACTGAACTAGGACTGGGCCAGGACTGAGCCAGGAGTGGGCCAGGACTGAACCAGGACTAGGCCAGGACTGGGCCAGGACTGGGCCAGGATTGAACCAGGACTAGGCCAGGAGTAAACCAGGACTAAACCATGACTAAACCATTACTGGCCCAGGACTGAACCAGGACTGAACCAGGATTAAACCAAGACTAAACCAGGACTAATCCAGGTTTAGTCCTGTTCAGTTCTGGTTAAGACCTGGTTCAGTCCTGGTTCAGGCTGGGTTCAGTTCTGGTTTAGTTCTGATTTAGTCCTGATTCAGTCCTAGTTCACTCCTGGTTCAGACCTTTTCAGTTCTGGTTCAGACCTGGTTGAGTCCTTGTTCAGTCCTGGTTCCGTCCTGGTTCAGTCCTGGTTAAGCTTTGTTCACTCCTGGTTCAGTCTCGGTTCAGTCCCGGTTCAGTCCTGGTTCAGTTCTGGTTTAGACGTGATTCACCTTCAAACCCTTCCCACAGAAAACAATGGCGATGACACAACTTCCCATAAACTTCCCATAAACTTCCCATAAACTTCCGATATCTCGAGGCCCATATGCTTTCCTGTTTTACTTTAATTAAACCTTGCTTATTCTGATCGCGGTCCTACCTCAGTGGCTCAATTACGTCATGATTTAGTCCTGGTTTAGTCCTGGTTTAGGCCTGTTTTGGCCCATATGGCATAGGAAATAATGTAGAAAAATACACATGATACAACCTTTCACATGCCATGTCTTGAGGAGTGTGTGTTCAAGGTAGCATTTTTAGCAATAAAAACACTACAATTGAGTAAATATAATATTGAGAACATTAATACCATACTGTGGAACATTTCAGGCAAAGCAATGTCATTTTCACAAGACAAGTAAGTGCACCTTTAAGGTGGCAAACAATCTGTCTTGAAGTTTTTGCACTTTACATTTCAAGTCATACTGTAAAAAAAAACAAAAAAAAATTGTAC
>JACN01111401.1:0-13712 GCA_000787155.1 Scartelaos histophorus | reverse complement strand
TGCGCGTGTGTGCGTGTGTGTGTGTAAATAAGAAATGCTGTGGCCCTGATCAGTGCCATCCTTCTGGATCTCTGTCTCCCAGACTTCATACACCACTTTTCACATTCTCTCTGTTTCATTTGACTTAATTTGACTGATTTGACCAGACAGGAATCTATTAAAATGTATTTTGGAATTTCTTTTAATCATTTGTCTGACTTTTTAGTTTCTTTTGTGTCCAAAATTGTGATAAAATGGGTAGGTTACAATCATTTGTGGTACTTTTTTGTATAATTGAGACAACAGATACCAAACTTTTGCATCAAGTACTTTTCACTTTTATAACACTTGCAACAAAGTACCATTTATTATATGGTAATTTCAGTAGAGTTCTTTAACATACTTTTATCATTTGCGTTTTACATTACTGTTATTGTTGATCACAATTATTTTAGCAGTGATAATCGAGACACAACTGTGTCACTGTGGCCCCTTGCATCATCCACTTTGATTATAACCAAAACAGAGGACTATGGTATATTTAATATTTATGTAATGTGTAATATAATAATATACGCTCCTTTCTACATGTTAGATACTTATAGAAGACCTCAAATATATGAAATTATGAAAAAAGGCAAATAACTACAAAATTGTGAAGTTCTTTACCTTTTTTCATTGCTATATAAATCAGTAAATCTTAATCTAAATCTAAATCTTCATATATTTGGTGTCTGTATGTGTATAAAATGTAGCAAATAAATAAAAAAAAAAAAAAAAACATTGACTGATGTGTCCAAACTTTTGACTCATGGTGTAAATCTGCCTGCATATAACCAGCCAAGAGACTCCAAAATCTGTAGTTCCCTTTGCTGATCAATTTGAAATGGACATCTCACACTGGCTTCAGAGAGTGACTCATCCATGGCATTTCTTTATGTTGATATCTTTTTTCCATCCCTCCTGAGCATTAGATTTCTCTATCCTCTCTTCTCCTCCTCTCCTGAATCTCCCTCTTTTCTTTGACTCGTCCTCCCTTATAGCTACACCATTTCCTTTAGCACAAGTTAATATTTAAAGAGCACTGGAAGCGTGGATAGTTGGGCCCGTGGATGGATGGATAGATAGAATGGCAGAGGAGATGTTTGTTTGTCGTTCCTGGGATTGCACCCTCTCTACTCATCTCTGCGGTGTTGAATATTTGAGGGAGTGCACGCCAACGCAACCACAATGCCAAGTACATTGTTTCAAGAACACGAAGGTATGAAGTGATGGCAGGAGGAGGGTCGGACCTAGAGTAAGACATGACAAAATCAAGCTACGTTCTTAGAGTTTTAACATTTTGGATAATCAAGTTGAAATATTTTGAGTTGGAAGTAGGACTGTGGAACTGTTTTGAATCGAGATCTAGAGTCGGTCATTCCTTATTGATGCTTTGCAGTGACATAACGCTGGGAGTGTTCTCTGTATGTCTATGGTGGATTGTTCATCAGTTATTATGGAGGCACAATGCAAAAAACGTCATGTCAAAAACGTCACCCTCATCAAGACTGTCTGAAAACTTAAGAAAAAATACAAAATGGATTTAAACAACACATTTTCAGGAGCCTGTGATCAATACAAGCATTCATGGTCCTTTTCCAAAAAAAAAAAAAAGAGACGCTTGTTTAACAGGTTAAAGTCTAAATAGAGTCACGGTAGATTCACACCATCAATGCTTGTGTTTTGTAACAGATTTCAGACTTATGAGGAAGTCATTTGACCATTTTTGTGTTAAATAGCAATGAATAAAGGTGTGTTGTGTTTCAGAAAATTAATATTGGTAGTGCTGTTATCACAATACTATGTCTTGTATTCAAACTGGATCTTAGCTTAACTATTGATACCAAAATGCTAAAAACTCATATTTAGATTTGTTCAGGTATGTCTAGTCTATGTGGTCTTATACACTGCTACAGCTCAAGATCAATATAAAACTGGTTCCAGGAAAGGTTCATTTTTGTCCTGTAACTGTGAATTTATTTTAGTATTTGCTCAAATGATTAATCTAGATGCAACACTAATTTTACTATTGATTAGTGTCTGATTTTTGTCTGATTTTTTGAAAGAGCAAATTGAAAAGAAATGCATCAGTATGAGAAAAAAATCAGGAGTCATTTTTGTTCATATCTCCCAGTCCTACTTGGGTATAACTCGTGCAACGATATTTTAAAAAGCACTCTCTCACAATCCTACTTTTAACCTTTGACAAATTTAGGATACTTTTTGGGGTGGGAGCTGTGTTTGGTCTGGTCTGTGTTGCTAGTTCGTCTTTGAATAATGTTGCCTTTGTCTTTGTCTGAATCTATATCCCTCTGAATGAATTATAGAAAGGTGTGGATGTGGCAAGACTACCGATAGCTGTATTTTATGTGTTTGTGTGCGCGCCGGTCTTTTTGTCAAGTTTCAGCGGCTCAATCTAAAGCACATATCCCCTGATTAGGTGAGAATTTGATCCGTAGATCCCTGTGGCGTTCTGGGGGAGCATGCACGGCCGCCCCAATGCTCGCTGGGAGTTTCAGTGTTATTAGAATGGGGACCTAGGATGCGCTCACACACATTTGGGCTTCTAAATCCCCGGACTTGAAGGCATGTGCAACAGGGGACAGAGAGAGGCAGAAGATTCATAACAAAGAAGAGGTGAGGACACGGTGCAAGCTAGTCTAATGCTATTAGCAGAAGCGCTTTTGTATCACTCTGCTGTTTGTGCCAGTTTAGCAGGAAGATAAGCGATGATTTTATACAGAACACAGAAGTCAGTACTTGGGTTGTACTTGTGGTTGATTGAAGGATGTTGTGTGTTTATGGTAAGTTTATTTGTACAACACAATTCATACACAAAGTAATTTAAAGTGCTTTACAGAATAAGAAAGAAATTAAAATTACAATACAAACAAATCAAAACATAAGTAATCATAAAATTAACATCGAAAGTGAAGAATGTCGTATAAAAACCTTTCAGTTGTATGCACAGCTTAACAGAACTCTTTTGAGCTTGGATTTAAACATATTGAAGCCTGTTTCCCATCTTCAGGAAGACTGTTAAAGGTTTTAGCTGCATAAAACTGAAACGCTGATTCACCATGTTTAGTCCTGACTCTGGGCACCAGCAGGGACATAATTATGGTTTTCTGTTTCCTGTTATAGGTGACATTTTGAAGTCATTTGACCAAACAATACAATATTTAGTATAATGTAACTGGGCTAATATTATTTAAGGTTAACCTACAATATGCACTTATCAGCCTGCCTTATTGGCAGTGCTTTTCCTTAAATTCATCTCTTATTTTTACTGCAGGAGGTCACACTTGTTGATAGGATGCAGAATAATACAGCTTCAACTTCTCACAGATTATAAACATAAACTGGCAAACATGTATGCAAGTAATCTGTCCTAATATACTTTAGTTTCACCTGCGATATTAGTCTGTTGTTTTATAAGTGAGTATTGATTAGGTGTATTCTAATAAGTGAGCAGAAGGGAGGATGTGGATGGTAGTATATGAATGGTAGTGTCATTGCCTGTACTGTCCTTAGTCTTGGCAGATGTTTTTGTCTGACCACCTGAGGAAAAATTGCATACAAATTGCATCTGTGGCTCTTAACACGGTTGGGATTTGTGCGGTCTTTGGTGTGTCACACTGCGAATGCAAAGCACATTATGTTCATGTGGGGTTTAAATAGAAGAAAGAAAATCTCAATATGGATCAGCTAATCATCTGAAAATATTCCATTTGTAATGTTGTTTTCACCTGAGCGTATTTGCTTCAGCGCTTTGAGAAAACCTTAGCAAAAAGACACACGCTGAGGCTCGGCACGGACCAAAAAGACAAGTTTAAATAAGTTAGATTTGGATTTGATGCACAAACAGAGACGCATGCAAAGAGACATAGTTTTGGTCTTGGAGTTTGTGTTGTGTTCTTCTCTTCTATATCAAAGCGGTAGTCAAAAAGAAAGCACATTCAAAAATAATGGACATTTTGCCAACATCTGGAGTATCAAATTTTATTGTTATGATTAATGTGATAAAAGACCTGACAGCTTTATAATTATTCATGATGATTAACCCCGTCATTGTTTGGATACGCATTTCACTTTTTCTTTACCACTGGTATAAATCACACTGCATTGACTGAAAGGTAGGTAAGCACATGCACTAAATATACACACATGGTGAAAGGGCTAATGCTCCGTGACAGTAAAAACAGGCTCACAGACATGAACAAACACTCAGGCTTTAGTCACATACAAAAACATTCAGAGACATGATCCATCCAGTGCACATATGAGCTCACAGTCTAACCGAGTGTGCTGCCTTTCCGTGTCACTGTCATATTATCACACACACCCAAACCCCACTGGTCCCCGGGGAGCCTGCTCTTTTCTAATACTTATGCACCCTAAACTGGCTGTGTGAGGTGTGGTTAAGGGCGTAGGATTATCATGCACAGATGTTAGAAGAAACATGAGCGGAAATATGGGATAATATAGAAACAAATACAGGTCACAGTAATGTTGAATACAGAAGAGCTTATGTTCATATTGCATTATTTTAATAGTCTTTTATTTAGTCAGTGATTTACAATCATTTGCATGTACTTAATGTTGTAAAACTAAGCCTGTCATGATACAAAAATTTTAAGCACAATATTTTGCTACAGGCAAATATTGCAGTAAACAATATTTCAAATAATATTGTAACATTGATTGATGTTTAAGATTTAAAATAAAGCAAGAAAATCCCAGTGCAACCTTTTTGATTAGCAAAAACCGAGCTGCAGCAAATAAATAGCAGAATGAACTGATAATTAGCCATTAAAGAGATTTATTCCACCCTCTACAGCTCAAATCTGATGGTATTACAACAAAAATAACAAAACAGTCCCCACTTTTGCAAAAAAAAATGTACCCACAATAAATATTAATCCTAAAAATGTACTGTTCCATAAATTGAACGATAAACTGATATAGTAATTATTGTGACAGGCCTGTGTGGAACAGTGTCCTGCAGGCCTCGTGGTAAAGTGTGTGTGGCTGGTGATGACCTGTGTGTCCTTCATGCTGAGAGTGTGTTCAGGCCTGTTTACTGTTTGGGCCAGAACGACAGGAGAGGGGAAGTCCCCACAGGAGAGCTCCAAACAGGATCTGCTCCAAGAGGAAGCCTCAGGCACGGGACACTGACTTACATTCACATTTACATATATATCTGAAACATTAAGAAGGGTTTTTATATCTTTGGAAATGTATTGTTAGCACACACAAAATGTTTAATCAACGTCTAGGCCAAACCTCGGTACTTGTAATGCTCAATAATCAGACCCAGCCAACTCACATTCATACACTGTTTTCTTTTTCTTTACAAAGTTTAAATAAACTCTTAAAACTGTCTCTCACTAAAGAACAGGTTTGGAGAATATTTACTATAGCACACAAACAGCTCTCAAAGTTGGTGCTGCTAAAATAACACCAGCCTATCTGTCTTTTTGCAAAGATATTGATATTCCTAAACTTCTCAATTCGTGCAGTTGTATCCAATGAAAATCATTTTGAGTGAGCATAATGCAAAAAGAGAAAACAAGCTTGAAAACTGATATGAGACTGACAGATAAATGAACAGAATGGGACCCAGGCATATGTGGGAAGGTGGGTGCGTTTATTTTCAACCATCTCCTGAGGCAGCTTCCTGTCCGGGGTGGGAGGGGCTAAAGACAGGCCAGGGAGCAGAGGAAGAGGTGCTAAGACAGCCCATCTGCTCCAGGCCCGCAGACACACAGGCAGGCGCACACACACACCGACACACACGTATACACACACACATATGAACCAAGATGTGCTCCCCGTGTTGGAAGAGTGTCAGCCCCGAGCTATAAATACTCTCAAGTCAAAGAAGAGCACAAGGCGACAAAGGTGATTTTTCATTTGGAGTTAAAAACAGCCGTGGAGAGGCCTCACAAACACACTGTGGGCTTGGACTATATCCAGTGGCCCCACACACTCCACATACTACACACATTACTTAACAGACAGATGCGTGCATGTTCCTGGAGAAGATCGGAACATCAAAACGGTCCGACAGAGAGCCAAGGCATCCGGATCTTGGGTCAGTTATGACATCATACACATCACTGTCCTAGAATGTTAAGTTCACCAGCTAACATCCAAGACAACTGCTATTGAATCAATTTTATACATTGTCAAACCAATCAATAGATTATTTTTATACATAAAGTCTGGTAGCATCCGCAACAACAGTAAACAGGGCATAGGACCTCATTGTTCACCCACCAACATGCAGCAGGTTGATGGTACAAACCCAATATGAACTGACAACTGCATCCACTTATAGCCAGACACTTCACAACCTTGCTTTTGCATGGATGTGTTGAGTGAGTGATCAGTTTTGGTCAGAGGGCCCACTGGCACAGACAGTGGCTTTGCATCTGTCAGTCTGCCCAGGTCAGCTGGGCTCTGGGCACACAAGTATCTGAGCAATGATTGTTGAATAAGACCTCAATTGTAACACTTGCAGAGGCTTGTCATGTTTGTTTAATTACATAAAAAATATATGTATATTGTTATTATAATATCGCTCTATAGAGTCTATATATTTATGGAAATACACAAATGTTAAATGTGAGGCAGGTATTCCTTTGCCCTTCACAGTTTGGACCTGAATCAGATTTGTTCTTATCTCTCTCTCCTGGTGCCTTCACCCCTCTCTCTGTCCCAGGAGACTCTGTGTATTCCATTGGACTGTTGTGTATTGGATTCTTGCATTTTTCTTGGCATTTGGCGTATGTATGCATATGCCGTGAGCTGGGAGTTGGATGCATTCTGGTGTGTGCTTGTGAGGGGGCAGTGCGAGGCGTGGGTTATGCGACAGGGCCATATTTCCCTGGGGTCTGGGGCTCTGCAGGCTTTAGCTGCGCTCTCTCTAAGCAGTTTAGGAAAAAACAATGACAAGACCCTGTATCGACCGGTCTGCTCTCCAAGATGGCCCCTTTCACCCTCTGCATATACAAATGTGTCATTTAAATGGACAGCAGAACGTAGCTTTGACCAGCAGTTCAGGGCCTGGTGGGTAACGCATACATTTGGCTAAAACGCAGACGTGTGTATGTAGGTGTCCGTCATATGGAGGCCTGGGTTTTCATCCATATAACATAAGCTGTCATACATAACACGTTGTATACTCTGAATGCTACCGCCATATGAAAGCTGACCATAAGACAGGGTGTGGGCGCATACAGAAATGGCCATTGTAAAAGGGTTTGACAAGTTGGGTCTATTATTATTTTAGATGATTTTATTAAGTTTATATGATTGTGTGAAGGATTTGACCCTTTGTATCTCTCCATCCTTCATAACAAACCTGTTTATTTCATGTTTGAGCCAGAGCCATCCTCATCTGTTCCACATTAAGCTCTGATTCCTGGAAATGAACGCCTTTACTTTGCTGCAAGGCTTTTATTGTGAAACATCTGCAGCTGATTCATTAGCCACCTCTTTATTTAGCAGAGAGAGCTCTCACTGGACCAGAATATTACATGTATTAAATGTCCACAGCCTCGTCCCCTACCCCCTCTGTCAGCCCTTAATTCTGTAGAATATATCAATTACTTCTTTGTAGAGTCGTGTCATACTGAGACACACTTGGGATCGATCGCTCCACTGCATAATCAATAGCACGCTCCCAAAAACAATGGAAATGAAGACAAGTACACAGGAGATGTCATTGTGTGTGTGTGTGTGTGTGTGTCTCCCTGTCCTAGCGCTCCCTCTCTTTCCTCTAGGCCATATTCACTGCAGTGCCAGGAGTTCCTCAGGGGACCGTCCATGGCCTCCCTTCAATGCTCCTCCCATCTCTCTCTCTCTGTCCACAAATCAATACAGCAGCAGTAGGACCCTATGAACCAAAGGCAAAAGCGCACACTCTCTTTTCCTCTGTTACTTCCAGGTCTTTTGTTATAGCAGGAAGTGCGAGTTTCCCTCCATTGGCATTTCTAAACGCTGACATGTGACCCCGGCGCCAAAGATCACACGGGAGCACGAGGGAGTAATGACGAGGGCCAGACCTGTGCAGTGGACATGTATGAGCCCGAGCTGCTCCGTGCACAGCAGTGTCTAAAGAGGAGTGAGGCTGCCCTCTGCTGGTGCTCAAGTCAAATGCAGTTTGATGTATGCAAAGATGAATGGGCTTCTGAGTCAGAGTGATGCTGATGCTGAGCCAATGAAAATATTTAAATATGAGTTATAACTGGACATCGTACAAACGCACCCACACAAACATTAATGTAGGATTTGAATGGTTTTTGGGACATTGACTTGCATGTGCTTCTTGGAGGACAAACCTAATTACTAGTCACTAAATTAAATCTTTTATATCTTTAAAGGTCCTATATTATACACAGTTGATTCGTGTGAACTTTAAGGCATGTTATAATACTGTTACCTGATCAAAAACATACCTGGAGTTGTGTTTTGTTTCATTCACATGTTTGAGTAATTCTCCAAATTCTCCATCTCCAAAGCTCAAAATGCTCCACCTTGTGATGTCATGAAGTGGTATTTGTAACAGCTACTCTTCACCTTTTGTTCGGAGACTTTCAATTCCAGGGCTGAAAATATACAATGATTCTAGTGAAGGTGTTTGGTGTTTAAAAACACAGCGGAGCACTTCCTGGATCGCTACATGACATCACAAGGTGGAAGTGTTTTTCTCAGCCTAAACATGCAGGATCTCTGTGTTAAACATGTATGAATGAAACAAAGCACAACTCGGAGCATGTTTCTGATGAGGATACAGTATAATATAGATCACAAAATAGCGTAATGTGGGCCCTTTAATAACTGTCATTTTGTAAGTTACACTTTTAGATCACTTTTTGCTCTCCGCCAGATATGTGAGAAGCAGCAGTGGTGGAAGAATGAAGGGTTCTCTGTTATAATGGGGTCAGTGCTCCCCAACGACTACTGTCCTTCCACTCTGGAGGCTCGCAGACACACAAAGACACACACAAGCGCATACGCACGCTCACACTCACTTGTTCTTGTGGCCATGTTGTATTGGTTGAGCCCTGTTTGGTGTTGAGTCCTCTGTCTTTTCCCTGGACTCACTGGCCCTGTGAATCCAAGTGACAAACCCACACTCTCAGACCGGATCAACCAAACATGGACCGCAAGATAAGGCCCACAGAATGACAAATAAGTATTTATCGAGCCCAAAGCACGTATAATCCCCTCCCTGCTCTCCGTTCATCCCCCTATCCCCTCCTTTTTTTATTTTACCATCCACTGTTCTTTTTGTCCCGTTTTCCCTCCATATTCCATACTGGGGCCTATCTGAGAGGGAGAGGGTGATTAATCTGAGAAAGCTGCTTTTAGTGGTGGTGAGGGGCACAGGGGGCACTGGGAATTCTGTGGCCAAAGCTTGTCTACAGGGAAAACACATTCCCACTGTGGTATATTCCTAATCTTAAACATCATCCAAAACAGACAATTTCAGATTACTACTACCAAATGTGTAGATTGCAATGTTTTTCATGTAAATATTCTTTGATTGTTATTTTTAAAACTTAGTAGTAGAAAAGAAGCATTGTGTGAATCATGGCTCTTCTGTACCATAGGCCAGTGAAACATCTGAGGATTGCACAACTCCTTGAAACCATGCAGATGTCGCGATAGCATGAGAAAGGAGTTAAGCACACTGTATACTCAAGTCTGTCTGCTTCTTTATTCCTGCATACTAATGTTCTTTTAGTTTATACCTAGAGAGATTGCAATACCAGTCTCCCTTTGAGCTCCATACTACTGCTGTTTTGAATGTTAATTTATAAAAAAAGGTGTTTTTGCATTGTGATTATGCATTGATGTGAAGTGCATTGATGCCTTCAGAGAGCATGAGTGTGTGCGTCTCTGAGGTATGGAGACGCTGTCTGTAAAATATTAATCGCAGTATCAAAAGACACAGGGCTTTCACACGTCTGGATAAACAAAAAGGCTTCTCCACTATGAATAAATACTACGAGATGACAACAGTCAGATGTTGAAACTTGTTGTCATTGTAGTGACATGGAGCTCAGAGCCTGATAACTTCATAGTCCATTGTCATCCCTGATTCATCCTCTGCCTTTTCTACATTTCCAAGTGCACCTTCTGCTCTACAACACGGGCACATTTAACACGACGTGGAGCTTAGTGTGTGTTCATCTGTTTGGTGTCTGTGCCTCCTCTTCCTCTGTTCTTAGTATGTTGTGTGTTAAGTGTGTGTTCATCTGTTTGGTATCTATGCCTCCTCTTTCTCTGTTCTTCGTCAGTGTGTTGTGTGTTAAGTATCTGTTCATCTGTGTGGTATCTGTGCCTCCTCTTCCTCTGTTCTTCGTCAGTGTGTTGTGTGTAAAGTGCGCGGGCCTGGTGCTTCTGTGGGAGGCAGTTGTGTTTCACTTGTGTTCTGTTCTATTATTGGGTGGGGGGCGAGTGGAAAGCCCATTATTGCTCGCCTCATGTGTTCTCCCTGTCTGTCTCCTGCAGAACCACACGCTGAGTCAGCACGCGCAGTGAGACCGGGGCCTGGCAGGATCTCTCGGCTCAGCCCAGGGCCCCCGACCCGCGGCCGGCAGGGGACCCCCATCTCCACATCACAGCCAATCAAAGTGTCATTTGCTACTCACATGTAAAACTGTAACGATCGCACCACTGGGTGCGGCTATTAGGAGCAGCGGGGAAAGGAATATTAATGGGATATGCTATTAAATAAAGAAAAAGCAAAAGTGGGTGAGCAAACCAGTGCAAGCCAGATGAAAGAGAGAGAAAGGAGTTAAAAAGGTATTGTACGTGCAGTATTTTTTATTGTCCCACCACCTCGCCCCCTACCATCACCCTCTCTCCCCTCCCAGGTTATCTGTTTTATTTTGTTATCAAATGTAAAATGAAAAAAGCAAGAGAAGTCTTTTTTTGAGAATTGGTTTTATATTGTAGAGGCTTCACTTTCTGTCTCTGTTGCTTCTTGTATTCAGCCTCATAGACTTTCTTTTCTCCAGTTTCTCTTTTGTTTAAATTTGATACCATTCATTTCTTTGTAAGTAGGTACTTGTGCTGTGTTGTGATTGTTTGCCACTTGTATTCTTAAGTTCTTTTTCCCTGAAACTCCTTTTTATGATTACTATATATATTTTTCCTTTTTGTAATTACTATGAAAAAATAAATCAAAATAAAGAGCAGAAAATCATACAGATGTTTCATTTTTGGATTGGGTTTTCCAGTCTCTATGGGGCCTATACGGATTATTGTAAAAATGAGTATCTTCAGTTTTCGGTGCGTCTGGTCAATGACTGCTTTTTAAATGTGAATTAACCAGATTGCAATAATCTAGTACAGACGAAAGATAAAACAAATAAATACTTGACAAAACAACAGCTTTGGTGTGCAGTGCATTTTTTTGAAACATCAAAATCCTCTATTCTATTGATGGCCTTTTTATTTTGACACTTTATTTAGGGGGTGATTACAGCTCAGTTGGCAGTTTGTCCACTGATCTGAAGGTTGGTGGTTTGAATCCTGCTCTTTACATAGACATAATTGGAAGAACAATAATCTACAGACTCACAAGTTTATGATCTGAAGGTTGGTGGTTTGAATCCTGCTCTTTACATAGACATAATTGGAAGAACAATAATCTACAGACTCACAAGTTTACAGTGCAATTCCAGCTCCCACAGATGAATGCTGTTGTGTCCTTGGTCAAGACACTTATCACAACTTGCCTCTAGTGTCTGTGTAAACCGGTGTGTGTGTGTGTGTGTGTGTGTGTGTGTGTGGTTTTTAGATGTAATGCACTTTGAGTGCCTTGAGGGTGGAAAAGCACAATATATACATACAATATACATATACTGTATATAAATGTGACCATTTACCATTTACTTTATGGCTTTCTCGCTAATGCTCTTATAACAGGAGGCCATATGAACCATTTTCTTTAATTGAGGTTCTTAACCTGGCATTTAACATACAACACTAGACTACAGTTTATATAAGAACACTATTCACACAAATGCAAGTTTGCCAATGATTTTTTTGAGAAACAACTGTCTGTAACTGCTCTTATTTTATGGCTATGGAAATAAAACAAGATCTGCATTATTTTGATGTGGTGTGCACAAGTGAGTGTCTCTGAAGTGCTTCTGACACCAGGCATGTTGTTCTTTCTAACTGAAAGGTTAGGGTTAGTTCAGCCTGAGCTTGTTTAATTTCATTTGAGGAGAATAGATTAACTAAAAAAAAAACAAAACAATTTAAATGATAAGCAAGTCTATTTTAGATTAAAACTAAGATAATTTGATTCTCCGATAGTGGAACTATAATAAATGGGTGTAAGTCAGCACATCTAGTCTGATGAGTCAAGATCTTTATGGAACACAAAAACATCTATATGAATTGTTTGTTATAATTTGACTAGTTCTCAAGATAATTTTCCAATCAGAAAGCAGAATGAGCCTCTCGTGAGTTTGGGTTACCTAAAATCTGCTGGTTTGAACAGAAAATTACTGAATGGTCATAAGTTTAACCCCAGCACCTACAGTCAATCATTGACCAGTGCTAGTGCAGCCTCTGCAGCTCACATCAAGCATTGCCTGTCCATATACTAAGAATAAGAAACTTTGTATGTGTTCCATATGCAGGTTACGGCCCGGGCAATCCAGAGCCATGGCTCTTTAATAAACCTTTTAATGCCTATTTGTTTTCAGACATGGGCTTAGCAGGAGGAGCAGAAGAGGAGCAAAGAGGAGCAAGGAGCCCTTTGAGTGTCTTACAATATCTACAGTGCAAGACAACACTGTCAGTGTATATTAATTTTATTGATTCATTTAACCCTTAAATCCTATGTTGTACCAATCCAAAAGGGTCGTGTTTCAAGAGTATTTATAGAGTGCAGCCACAGCCTGATGGTTTTACCCAATTAGCTAAGCTACTGATGCACAGTGCATCTATTAAAAGTTTTTAAAATTGCAAACATGCAGGTTTTACATGGCAATGATTTCATGTTATTTAAGAAGGCTGTGGATGTGGTTTCATTCTTCTCCCTCAAGGTCATTTGCTCACACTCAAACCATCTCAATGATGAATGTTTCGTAAGCTTTGTAATTCTATCATCCAAAGACTGGACAAAATGACAACTCAACCCAAAGCCCTGCATGATTCAACCTTAGGTTTGACTTCTTAGGTCAAATACGTAAGACGACTACATAATAATTGTGTAATCCCGGTGCAGCAGGTGCAGTGTTGCTTTAACCAGTAAATAGGTCTGTGTGTCAGCGGCGCTGTGCATGATTTCCGGGTGCATCTTAGCTAGCATCATCTGCTCCTCGTCTTTCTCTGTCCGCTCATCACACGTCCTCCACAGGCCGGGACACGCACCGAGCCCTGCTTTTCAGCACCGGCTCCATGTATAATTGATGTCTACCAGCTGAAGCCAAAGCGGGCGCAGCAGGGCGGCCAGCGGAACGAGTCATGGCGGCGTCGCTTCTCTCCGAGACCGACATCAGGCACCGGTCTATGGCGGAGGAGGATCCGAACGGCAACGAGCACGGGGCGGCTGCACGCAGCGCGGCGCCTCGATGGGGTCCTCAGCACGCCGGGGCCCGACAGCTAGCGACGCTGTACTCACCCGGTAAGCACCGTGTTAAGCACCGTGTTAA